>BMAW01096651.1:219140-239090 GCA_019974015.1 Nephila pilipes | reverse complement strand
ATTTAACGTTCGAGATTAACGAGCTCACTCAGCCTGGCCAGGTCATTTTTGGAGCGCCCCCTCGAGGCAGGATATCTTACTGATTGCCTGGTGTACGCATGAACTCCGCACCACTTTGCCAGTGTTAGCACTTGCCTCTTTGCGGATGATTCGCGATTGATTTATTGGAGACTGCCACATCAATCTGCACTTTAAAAACGTACTGAGCTATCTGGACTCCTTGGAGACTGGATAACCCTTTGGAGAATTACAGTTAATGTGGAAAGATTCGTAGATACATATTACCAAAGGAAGACAAAATCCCCAAACTTAAGCAATCCTTTCGACAATCAACTGGGTAATTTGGTGGTTAAATATCCTGGACAACATCTCGGTAAAAATTAACATAAACTAAGGCGAATTAAATTTCAGCTTGATAAATTTTGGAATAAAATTTATCTCCCAAATCCTCATTGATTGGCAGATATTCCCCTAGAAACAAAGTTCTTCTCTATAAACAGTTTTGCCTTGGTAACCCTATGCCTCCTCTATTTGGGAGGTACAGCCCTATCACCCTGAAAATATTCAAATAATCAAAACAAATCTTGTGTGTGCAGACGCTCCATGGGTGATTAGGAACTCTGGTATCCATAATGACTTGCAAATCGAGGCCAATAGAAAACTTTATTACTAAACTTTCTGAAATATTTTTCCTTTTCAAACCTTTGAGACGGCGGGTTTTGTGAGGAAAAGGGCCCATAAGACGGCCTTTTAAGCGATGTTTACTTCCCCTTTTTATCCCTGATTGATAGCTCCTTTATAGGCGTACAAAGAAACCAGGATGGTTGCTGGTGTCCCAGCAGTCAATGGGGATGTTCACTTGGCTTAGAAAGTCCCCTAAATACAAAGGTCGCCCTTTCTTGGGAGGCTCTATTTTCTTGAGTGAACTCAATCGCAGTAATTACGATTTCAGTTCAAAGAAATTTAGAAATTTATTTATTTTATTTTTAAAAATTATTTTCTAACCAGTTTAAGCTGCTTTTCTAGATTTCCTCAATATTATTAGACATTGAGAGAAATAGCACAAAACAATGTGATGATAAACTTGAGTAACATAAAAATGTAAACAAAGATACATTTCATTGTAGACAAAGGAGTAAACACAATAAGCTAAACCAAGTTTAATTGATATTCAAAATTAAAATTTATTTATATTTTGATTTCAGTAAATTCATTAAAATGAATTAAAATATTTTAAATTTATTTTTAATTCTTTTAAATGCAGAATTTGATACACACCTGGTGTTAAAACAAAATAATCAAATTAAGAATAAGAAACAAATAATATGATACTTCATAAATTGCACGTAATTATAATCAGTAATAAAATAAAATAAAAACAAAATTACTTTGATACTGTCTTTGAGTTATAATGTAAAAATTCAGACTTTCAAATCAATGAAGTAAGTTTAAAAGCTCTTATAAATTATTCACAGCATTTAACAAGCTTAATGAACATATCATCATAAATAAACTATGCTCTTTGGAAACTTCATTATTATAATTTATAAATGTTTTCTCTTTTAGAACATACCAGAGAAATCATAAATTTAAACACTCTAAAATTTTCTTATATCTTCCAATGAAGGAGTCCACATTTGATGTATAATTGTCATTTTTATTGTTCCATAATCCATTATACTGTGATACATTAATATTCATAATATTGAATGAATCTAAGATTCTAAATTTTATAACAAGCATTTTCAAAAATAGAAAACTTTATTTTCTTTGATCTAATTCTTCCTATATGAAAATTATGATAAAATATTCACTATGGCAAATAAATGAGATGAATAAAAACCATATACATTAAAAATTGTTCACATTATGCTTTCTAGTAAGTATCCTAAGGCTATAAATGTTGGCCTTTGTTAAATAGTGCCACATTGTAGTTTCTACATGTTTTTATCGAAAAGGGGATAATTAGGTGTTCCAACGTGTAGCACAGCTGATACACTGAAATCAAAATCCTTACGTTGCCGCGGTGTGGAAATTAGAAATTGGACAGCTCTAACTCGGCTATCGTTCTCGTTACTTGTTTAAATTACGGTCCGTCTTATTACTTTTGTCCCTTATGTTACTTGTAAATGAAATATTAATATTTATCAGTTTACCTACGTGTTCCTAAAATAAATTCTTTAAATGCATAAAATTTATATTTTCCAACAGTAATAAATGTTTTCATTAGTAAAAGAGGAAGTACTTTGAATTTTAGAATACTTCTAGTAAAATGCAAAATAAGCTGATATCGAAAACAAAATATTATGACTGCAAACATTTTAAGTTGCCATCACGTATCTCGGTAATCTTGTTATATAAAAGAATGGAATTCTTATTTGTATAATTGTTTCTTTTGCAATGTGACAACATGCTGGAGCTTCTTACCTTTTTCACTTTTCGGTACAAAAGTTATGTTAACCTTTGGATGTCCTTACTATTTAAAATTTCAAAGGGCTGCATAATATTGTTTTAATTCTAGATTACTGCTCTGATTTTGTGCGATAATAAACTGATTTTTGGTGGTAGTTTGTACGTATGATAGAATGAAATAATACATTCCTACAGATAACTCTTTCGATCAACATTCAAAATAATTACAAAACTTTCCTTCTCAGCAGACTCCTCAATCGGTTGAAAAACTGACAACAATTTTCTTTACTTTCTTCAAAACAGAAGGCTTTAGCTTCAAATATCATTTTTCCCCACTTCGTCTGGACCAGTCCCTAAGTGACTGGGTCCTTTTGATATCTCTCAAAATCTAACACAATATCAGTTCTCACGAATGGTTGTTTCATTTTCTATTAACGTTCGCAAAGTGAGGCTTTCTTTTAAATTGGTCGGCATAGTTTCTATTTGTCTATGTTTGACAATGCGCCAGCCAGAAAAATTTTAAAGCTTTATTACGGCAATGGAGAACCACGGAAGGGTGGTTTCAGCTACGCTGAGAAACAACCTTCGAGATTTACAAAATCGATGTTCATTTCTATTATTACACCCAAAGGCATATGATAATCAATATTGAAACCTGAAGATTAACAATAGTGGAGGCTGCATTCTTTTGTCGATGACTTTACAACTTGTTTTCATGCTCATTTACAAGAGCCATCAGTTCTCTATTCAGGTTCAAGCAGTTCAGTAGCCTTAGAGCGCACCCAGAACATTTTTATGTACTATCATACATAAAAGTGTGACATCGAATAAATAGGCTAGAAAAAGAAACAGACACATTTTTATTTCAATTTAATTATCTAGATTCTGGTTATATTTATTTTTCAAATATATTTTAGACATTTTGCAAAATTTTCGTAATTATTATTATAAAGAGACTTATAATTTTTAAAAATTCTTTAAGTTTCGAAAATCAGAATCAACAATGTAGAACTTTAAAGCATAATATAACAAAACAAAATTTCATTCTTTAGCTACAAAACAATTAATCAGAATTCTTCTTATGCTAAAAGAATTCGTATTCGTCTAAACGAAGAAAAATATCAGATTAATAGTTTTTCAGAAGACTCAACATACATCAGTTGTCATAATAAAAATGTCAGGTTAGTTTCTTGCTTTTATAGTCAGACTACAATGTACAGTTTTATCTATAACTGATATTTCTGTAATTTTTATTCAAATATTTTTCTTTTCTTGTTGTTTATACACAATTAAAAGTTTTTAATGTTTGATATAAAATTCTTAAATTGTTTTCAATAAGCATGATCTTCTAAATCAGCTAAAACTTCTGAATCTCTTCGTGGTAGAAGTCCTCTTTTATGTTTAGGCATTTTTAAAAACCAAGTTAATTTAAATAAATGGTCAGTAATCGAGATGACAAATGACTTACAAAGAAATAACTATTCACTCACCGCTGGTTAAATTTAGGCATAAAAGAAATAATTCGATACTCATCAACGTTTTAAAACAACGATTTTATATGGTGGCAAAGTTTATTAGAAAATTAGTGAAGTATTGGTTAAAACTGTTGGATTATTTTAATAAATTTACTTAAAGAGACATTGTGAAGGTATTAAAAATTCATAATACTCATAAAATCAAAACATACATTTGAAAGTTTATAAGTCATTCTGATAAAAGAATGGGAACCAAATTCAGAAAAATTATTGTTATAAGACTTGGCGCCAAATATTTCCAAACTTTCTTTCTTGCGAATGATTACTGACAAAGATCAGCAACCCTTACTGAGATGGTAAAGGGGAGATGAAAGTATCTCCCAACTGTGTATTTCAAAAGGTTTGATATTTCATGCTGCATGGGGTGGTCTCCCAGAAAGAAATTTTCCTCCAATCCTAAAGCGCCGAGGAGGAAGAATGTTTTGACTTATTAAAATTATTGAAATGTGGTTAAAACTTATCAAAACAATCTAAATATTGCATTGTTAGGCGAGGTACAGACGATTCCCAAAATTTCAAAGCTCTAGCAGTGGGAAGTTAAATTAACGATCGAAAATTTGATGTACACAAGTGGAAATTCAGGAAAACGTTGTAAAAGAGGGATTTTAGATGGGGTGAAAGGAAGCTCTATCCTCCTTCACAGATAGAATAGTCCCAGCAGATGATGTTCCGGGGCTATAATGAAGCCTCATCTTTGGATTCAGAAAGCTGTTTGGGAAGCACTGCCTGGCCGCTACATCGGTCAGTGTCGTCTTTTAAGCGTATGTTCTTTGGCCTATGGATTATTGTCGTCCTCAAAGGTTAATCAGGCCCAAATCATCTTCACTGATATCAGCAACAAACAAAACTTTGCATACAAGACAACAAATGGAACAACCTCTAAAGCCCCATGGTTCCATTCTTTTTCATATCATTCCATTTCTTCTGACATCAAATCACATACGTTAAAATCGTACTTACTCCCTCTCTGACTGAGGAGATTCCTGGATGAGTACAGCCTGCTGTATTTCATGATCAAACCCTTAACTAATTTTACACTTCTTTTTCCCCTAGCCATGTCCTCCACCTTTAAAGGTGAATTTTCTAATTGTTATTTAAACCAGTTTCATACGGGCAAGGCGTATAAACTCGCAGGCGCTCGTTTACTTCTAATTTTAGTTGTAGAAGTAGATTTGGGAATTTGACATATGCATTTTCCTTTCGAGTCAGAGCTTCACTACAGTGAGGCGTGCCAGGCTCTCGCTCTAACTTTGCGTTTTCTCCTTTTCTCTTGAACTCCTCCCGATCGCTAATGTTAACATCAGAACAAATATATTATTTATAAAGGAAAAACAGTTTTTCCCATTATTTCAACTTCACAGTCTCATAAAATATCGATTTGAAGAAATCAATCAGGACTGAGCGGTTGATGGTTCATCCCGCTCCCTTATGATGTCTACCGATTCATCACTTCCACTGGTGGTGGGCTTAACACAC
Source organism: Nephila pilipes (assembly GCA_019974015.1). Taxonomy (NCBI): domain Eukaryota; kingdom Metazoa; phylum Arthropoda; class Arachnida; order Araneae; family Nephilidae; genus Nephila; species Nephila pilipes. The sequence continues at coordinate 233,667 of BMAW01096651.1, read as the reverse complement.
TCCGATAAACGCAGAACAATGTAATCATTCCATTTCGCTTTTTCCTCAGTATGATATTTTATCCAATTCAATTGCTAATATCATAGCTCTCCTGGGTCAGAGAAAACATTCCTCTAATCCAACACAAACATAATATCAGACACATTATATGAAAAAGCATTCAATTCATTTGATGAACCACTATTGCTAAACTATCTAAACTGAAAAGTACAACCAATTAAAAATTTCCATGACATCTGACATGGAAATCCTTGAAATCTCTCCACCAGCAGAAATCTTAGAAAACAAAACAACCCATTCTGAAGATGGCTTTGTGATTAACCATCTCAAAAATTAAATCTAAGGATGCAAGTCCAGCATTACTCATTCACTAATTGCCAGTTCACCTGTAACACCCCCTGCCCCACCTTTAACCAATAAATTTAGTGAGCTAGAAATAGAGGAATCTATGGACAGCCTGCTCCCTCATCCATAATTCCACCTGTACTGACAAGGTTAATAATCCCAATGGATAATTAAAATAAACAACATCACAGAGGAGAAAACAGTAGGAAAATGCAAATGCGACCAATTGTAAGCTTTACCTCCATTCATACACCATTCAATCCAGGACACATCACCTTTGATAGCAAATTGAAGCTCATACTTGAGCTGCCTGGACAAAACTGGTTAAGATTTGTCATTCAGGGGTCTCCCAGTTGACTGAATCCCTAACACTTTATCCTTGATGAATTAAACAACTACTGGCGGGTAGAAACCAAACCATCATGAAATATCTTAGAAACTAGCTGGCTGTGCCATTATTCCTTATTCAGGTTCCCCAAACGCTAAAACTCGGAAATGTGTCGACCACATTGGATGCTTAAAAATAAAATTGAACCGCTGAAAAGGGTTTATCTAATCAGCATACATGTGTCCAGTCCTTTTCACCCTCAATGCTGCTCCGAACCCCTCGCTGTCTCCAAATGTGGTGAGGCCACTTTGAGACAACGGTGGCTGTGGGCATTGACTCCCAGTCAGTACCCACAAATCAGGACACTCCTGCAAGTACGCAACTGCATGCCGCCAACTATAGATGAAAATCCATTTAAGTCGTCTCCTCCTCCCACTGTAAAGTAGCGGGAAGAAAGAGCAAGCTGCTGAAGCGGCAAAATACAAATAACACCACCACCCACATTGCAAACACATCACCCTGCCATAAAATGAAACCTCCACCCGCCGCTGATCCTCCCCGCCACTCCCCTGGACCTCGGTTCAGCTTCTCATCGGACTGCAAAGATATCCTTAATCTTTTAGTCAAAATTAATCTTTCGATGCTTGCTCCAAAACATCAGTCAAATTAAAAATAGCGATACAATCAAAAATTTGAGATTATTTTGATTGCGTTAAAACTTCTCATTTGGTCTTAATTTTCAGCTCCCAAAAACATCCCTCCCCTTAGCTGTAGTTAGCTGGAATGCTCCAATGACATTGGACAATGAAAAATAAAAGCTTCATAATAGACCATAACCCGGACATCATTGGCCTTCAAAACCCACCTCAACCCCTCCCCAGACTCCTGAAAATTCTAGCTATACTGTCCGCAGATCCGCCTTTCTCATTGAGGGCGGCGGCATAGCTTTTAATTATAAAAATTCCATCCCCACCATGGTCATCAAACCCAACCACATCTGAAAACACCACCATCAACATTTGAGCACGAACAATCCAAAATATGGTTTCCTCGGTTTATCACCTCCCACAAAACTATCATTCAAACACAACATCCATACTGGACGATAACAATGGGGCAGATGAACAGATCAGGTCGTTTAATTCATGACATAATCTGCAGGCAATAACTTCGTTATTTCTTCCCCTCCTTACCACTTCCTTACAATGGCCAACATAAATTGTATTATCGACTGGCATCCTCAAAATATTACTAGTACGGTGTGAAAGCTTGTCTGAACTCTCAAGCGATCTGGTCTATCCTCTTCGAAATTTTCTTGATAATCTACTACCCTCCCCCTCCAGCACTGCTACCACTGGATTGGTTCAAATTCAACAAATTTCGGAACTGCTCTGTGAAACCATCCATCAATTCCATCCCTGTTATAGACTCCTCCATCCTTAATTTTACAAAATGCAAGACATGCATTTGTCAGCACCAGCCAAAACAATTACAACTCGCCCCCTCAGACACCCGTCCTTGAATACATCAGGAAAAACAGAATCAAAAACATGTGAAATTTTAGATGCCCATACAAGAAGAGACATTAATAGGGTCAAGGAAAATTAAAGAATTTATATGTGCGTGAAAATTTAATTCGTTCTTCAAAATCAATTGTTAATAATATTTCATTTTCACTACTCATTAAACTTAAATTATTCAAACGTGATTGAGTCATACAATTTCTCAATTCGTTTTTGACCTGTTTTTAGTTTTGAAAATGAACGCTCACCACTCGCGTCAGTAATAATCATTGATAAGAAAATTCTCATTATTATTTCAGTATTGAGAAACACAGTGAATAGTTTTTCATTATACTTGTATGTAAAGAATGTGTTGATTCCAATTCCAGTCCCCTCATCCAACAACTGTTCTTCATCTTCATCTCCATTGATAGAATTGTGGCCGCGGTAGCCTAAGCACGCGGCTGATGCATGTTAAATCTGTCGGGGCCTTAAGTCCTCCCTTGGCTTGGTGTGGAAGTCAGAAGAGGGGAATGCCAGCTCAGGTGTTGTTCTCGTCACTTGACCGAAGTACAAAATTACGAGGTCCATCGGCAATATAGCCCTCGTGTTGCTTCTAGTGCGACGTTAATAAAAACTAATTCATTAGTAGAATTATATTTTTTATTAATCTTTCTTTTTTCCATTTCTTCTCTTTGCTTTTTCTTCAGTTTTCAAAATGAATGATTATGTATGACTTGGAATGATTACATTCCAAGTTCAGTTCCTCTCCATTGATGTCTTTATCGTAAAATTTTGATATTTTCTTGCATGCTATTTTAATATCTATCTCATTGAAATTAGAAATATTTAGAAAGAATCCCAAGCAATTCAAAAAGCTCCTCATATTTTTTACTAAGCGTTAGTATATTGCAAATTAAAGAGTCGATTATTGGTAAAAAGGTTTCTATTTAAAATTTCTGGCTGTGGCTGTTTTCAAACGTTGTGTCGATGTCTCTATTTCTTTCAAGGAAAATTATCCTAACACGGGGTTGTCTTACACGCTTGTGAACACTTTGATACTCCTTTATAAAGGACACTTCCAAGATTTTTGACTCATAATACTCAAAGAGTCTCTTTTGGTTTTTATATATATCATTAACGATTTTAATCATTTTAAACCTTTCGAGAAAACTATATTTTTACTCTGGAGAAATAGATTTACTTTGTTAATATGTGTCAAAAAGTCAATCCAAAGGATAGTTTAAAAAAAAAATAGTAGCTTCTCTAATTCATTTATCTTAATTTTTTGCAGAAAGTCCAGTATCCGCTGCCTGTAATTTATTATTAACTAAGTATCCATGCTCATGAAAATATTTAAAAGTACTTGCAAGCACTTTTAAAAAATCGACAACCAGATAAACATTTTTTTTTCGCTCTTTCGAATTCATTTTATTCCATGCAATTAAAAGCGATACCCTAGATGTAAACAGAAAAGTACGAAACTCCATAAGATTAACATTACACTCGGGATTTCTTGGTGTCGTGTCGACGGTAGCCTTAAAGGTTTTATACTAATACTAACTAGAGTATCCCTTTTCCACATGAGTGAAGTCTTAAAATAAAATGATCAGTTATAAAAAAATAAATGACTAGTAAAACTTAAAATAAATGACCAGTTATAGCTTAGAATCCACTTTTAATCCTGTACGAGATGATATACAGAAAAATTATGAATAATTTTGTAAATGATGGCTCACCTTTTTATTTATATCCTAAAAATAACTAAGAGGTTTTTTTAAAATAACACACTCACATTTTGGGGACGAGTTATTCGAAAAAGAATTGTTTTTTTGCAACTAAAAATAAATAAATACACTGTTCTAAAAATCATTATGCTCTATCTCACCTAATATGCACACAACTATGTGTAAAATTTCGCTTGCTTTTTTTTTTTTTTTTTTTTTTTTTTAAAAGAAAAAAAAAAAGGAAAACTGGCTCACAAGTTTATTAATAAAATGAATGTATAAAATTAAAATACTTTTAATGAATTTCAATTTTCTGCAGGAATATCTGATTAACTGATTAAACGCGCAAATAGAACATTTCTAGTGAGGGTTCTTATACTCTAAAAATCTCTTATTTTGTACCGAAAATTTCTCCACTTTTAATATTTACTCTTAAAACATCAAATTGTTGTTCAGACTTTTATTTACCTATTTACCAAATCGTACTATAGGATTCCTGTTATATGATTGTTTTTCTACATTTATATTACTTAACTACGAACAGTAGTAATGTAATATATTCGTTTTTATAAATGTTTTTTTTATTTGGGTTTCATTAATAATAAAAAAGAACAGTCATTTGAATTTTTAAACGAGTAAAATAACGCTTTCCATATCAGAAGCAAATAAAAATATTTCTCTGAATGACAATACATATCGGAAATTCTTGTAGAAGATCATAGTGCATTCAGAATGAAGGAAGCGCGCAATTATGCATATTAATCATTATAAAAATATTCTAAAGAGTCTATTAAAATATTTATATATAATTTTATAAACAGTTAAGAGATTATTTCATGTTGTTCAGAGGGAGAGAGAAGAAAGTTTACAAAAAAAAAAAAAAAAAGCAGAATTTTTTTAAAACAGGATACTATTTTTATAACTCTGTCAATAAAGAAAAGCAAATACAATTACATATTATTTTACTTTCTTAATGCGATATAAATATTCGTTTATTATCTTAAATCTCAAAGAAATACAATTCAAAAATACAAATTACCTCTTATTGTTTGGAAGAAATTTAATTTAAAGAAAGGAATTGCCGATTTAGAACTGTAGGCCACTCGTTTCTTCGAAAAAGAGTGATTTACTTAGGGTCATTTTCAACCCTTTTTATTTTACTCTAGATGTCTGTCATAAAATAGGCAATGTGTTTTTGTCACTTCTGTTGGGGGCTTAAGTGTATCTCTTGTCCATTCATGAGCGATCCTTAACTCACGTGTGCAAATAAATAAAAGGTCGCTGGAAGGAGTGTCTGTTATGTCTGTGACTGTCCTTCCCAAAGCAGCATTTTTATCAATAAATTGAACATATCTTGCTTTAGAAATAAAACTAATATTTTCCCTGATTCTCTGCGTCGTAAATAGAAGTATTTGACATAGAAGTAACTGTCTTCAACCAGTCATGTCCGAGAATAACATTTGACGATAAAAATTATTCTGATCATGATCTTATTGAGCCCGAGTAGAGAACGAGATGAGGCACCCTCAAAGGTGAGGCCCTGGGCCCGGGCCCAGTTGGCCCATGCCTTAAGACGTCCCTGCTAATAGGAACTATAATATGGCTATTTTGGGAGGTGTGGTGGAAATAATTGCAGTTTAAGCACTGCGTGACTTGGTTGTTGCGATAGCTATCTATTGTTATCGAGATATAACGAAGTCTATTTAAGTCATAAATTTTTTGGTTTGTTTCATTGCGAGGAAGGATTTCCATGAAAATGGGACGAGGGAACTTGGTTCTTCTATTTGTTAATTGGTTGACAGTGATGGGGGTAAATCCTAGTTCAACCAATTCTTCTTGTATGTCTGAGATTTATGTATGTCTCGGTAAACGTTTTATTACAATTTTAATTGGTCTCAGATCTTTCGGTTGAATAATATAGTATTCGTATGGTCTGTGCAGTGTTTCCATCCCCTCCGAGCAATGGTTCAGAGCCTCCGCTACGCGGAGCTAGCAGTACCGCCTGAGAGGAAGGAGAACAAAAAGAAAGTTTTGTGGGGGGGGGGAGTTGAAGGTCTTCGAACCATGGTAGCAGTTAAGTAGGCCTCCCTACTAGTGCTACAAGCCTATTTTAATCTTTAAAAGAAGTTTTGTTAAGTTTTAAAAGTCGTAACTCATTTCACTATATCCTCGAACCACAACCAAATATTACAATGGTGCAGTTGACAAGATTTAGTGAATTTTGAGTTTGCTCGGAATTGAGGGAATTTTGTGAAAATTCTGATTCCTTGGATTTGCGAATCGCAATGACTTTCCTAACGAAAGGAAAAAAGAGGACTTGCATACGTCGCTCGAGAAATGGGCATCGAGAATGATTCAGAGATGATAGTAATGGCACTGAGGAATGCTATTTTGAAAACTGAAGAGTATTAGGAAGAGTTTGTGAGAGAATTGCTCAATACGCAGATAGAATATTGAAAAGACCAAGATGATGAAAGGAAACGCACGCAAGAAATGGAATTTGAAATGCAGAAATTACGTTTAGAAAACGGAAGAATTAGAATGAGCGAAACAACGAACTCAGAACTCGTTCTTAGATCGAAAGTAGAGTTGAAAAACTTTTTCCCAAAATTCGATCCGAAGAACAACGATATTAGCTTATATTTAGTGTTATTTGAGAGATAAGCTAAAAGAGTTTAAATCAAAAGGGAAGATTGGACTTCTCATTTGATTAGACTATTGCCATACGATGTTGCAAGTGAAAACAAAGAAATCACGAACTATTACGATAAGGTGATAGAAATTCTTCTGAAATGATGTAAGTTAATGTCAGAGATATTTAGACAATTGTTTGTGAAGCATCACAAAAAAAACCAAGACATAACTTGGGGTGATTTTGCATACGAACTGAAACTATTTTCACCAGTGGCTTACAAATTAACTCTCTTGAAGATTTGTGCGACTTGATAATAACTGACCAAATCAAAAGGAGAACTTCGCCAGAAATGTATGATCATTTTATTGACGAATGGACACATTTCAAAAAACCGGATCAAATTGTCTCAAAATTAGACGATTATGAAAATGTCAGCGAGTGTCAACAGAAGACCGAGAGAAAATTTCCGAAGTGAGTATCCAGCATTTATCAAACAGCCATAGGAAGAACAGAAAAATAAACCAGTACGGAGATGTATTCCACCTCATTCAAGAGAAAATACCAGAACTCCGATGAAGGAAGAAATAAACTCAACGAAGGAAAGTTATATTGCAACACCTGGCGAAGAATAGTCCAAAAAGATACAAAGCGACGAGAATGAATGGTTATATCGATAGAAACACGCAAGATGCTCAGGCAGTAACGGCTGAAATTCGAACTGTTCCTTTTAGAAACAAGAATTAATAAGAAGAAAAAAGTCAAGCGAACCAAAATTAGCTATGAGTTATCTCCAATATGCTGAAATTGTTGGCAACGGAAATAATGCAACGGCTTTAATTGATTCCGGATCGCTGATAACTGTGTTGAACTCAGATCTCATTTCGGATGAAAAGAATGACGAAGGAAAAATAATTTTAAAAAGCAGGTTCGGAGAAAAAATAGAAGCCTTTCTTTCCAGTGTTCAGTTATGGATAAAAAAAAATAAGAAAAACGAAGCATTTTCGAAATCTATTCAAGTGTTAGCAGCGATGACTGATAAAATTCAAGGCCAAGCGATCATTCCTTCAAATATATATGAACTATTTCAAGAGAATGTAAACAAAACCGCAAGTGATAAATCACCATCGGAGATTAATAGATATTGCTGTGGTGGACAGAAGTCTGATTTCATTACCAGAGGAAGGGCGGAAATATTGCCGAAAGAAACATGTACCTTAAATGAAGAAAAAGAAGGACTACTGAGAAAAGTAAAGGATAACAAGAGAAAAAAGGATGATTTGAAGAAATATCGAATAAAAAAGCGAATGGGGAAAAAGGTGCAAGGGAAAATATAGAAAGGAAATAAAAATAACGGAAAAAGGGGACAGCTACAATGTCAAGGAGAATTGACATATTTAGAAGGACAAAAATTAACTGGAGTCCAGAAAATCAAAGAGAAAATTTTAAACGATGATACAGGAGAAACAATTCCCAGAATGGATGGAAAGAAGGAAGCAGAGTTCTTCAAAATACCGATACAGTTGAAAAAAGAGAGAGTTTTACGACAGATAATTAGTTGGACAGAACGAGTGGTTTGCAAGTTACCCCTCCGAAGAAAAAAAAAGTTTAAAGGTGGGAGCGATTATATTGCAAGGGGAGAAAAGCCGCAGATATCAGTCCGGTGAAAGGGTCACCAGGGAACAGGTTTCAGAGACCATGGATCAACACACCGCACTACGAAAAAGTTCGTTCAGCGAAAAATTTCAACAAAAAGTAAAGAAAAGAGAACTCTCAAGGAGAAAGCCCCCCTCTTCAAAGGCAGCTAAACGTCGTAGAACCCTATTTGACCCTGGGGGTGGGAATGTTTACACCCCAAGAAAAGGTGCCCCTCCTACAATGAAGAAGCGAAACCCCTTTCCCCTAGATAAAGGAAAGAAGTCCCCCTGTAGCAATAAACTACTAACGATACGGTTACCGTATGGAGTTAGAAATTAACACGTGTGAAAGGGATCGACAGTTTTCACCACACTACGTAGTCCGTGCACTTCAAGAACATGTTCCCCCTACTAGTAAAGGAAACAAGTACCCCCCCCCCCATGGATAGCCGAAAAGGCATGTTACTCCTCTATTAAGAGTGGCTGAAGCGACAATTGTCGCGGTCACCCCTCCCAGAGGAAACCCCATGTTCATCTCTTCCATATACATCCCTCCCGTTTCCAATCACACATCAAAAATACCAGATGACCTACAAACTATTTTACATCTAGGATCTCCGAATTTTATTTGCGGGGATTTTAATGCTAAACACACCCGATGGGGCTGTACAACGAATCACCCTAGAGGAATTAAAATACTTAAATTTGCAGAATCTAATAACTTAAAAATCATAGCCCCACACACACCAACACGTATCACCCAATCATCACAAAGCACAATCGACTTCATGCTCACTAGAAACTGCTATTGGTTGACTCAAATCACCTCCCTCCCCGAACTCTCTTCCGACCATAACCCAATATACATATATATATATATATATATATATATATATATATATATATATATCTTCAAACTAAAATCAGAGACTTAAATACAAAATTAAACACTAACTGGTGTATTTTCAGTCAACACCTACGGAACACAAAATTTGAACTTCAAAAAATAAGTAATGGAGAGGATCTAGAAAAGCAGGTCGCCAATATCACTGACAACATACTTAAGGCACATACCAATGCATCAAAACCAAACACACAATCTTAAACACATTACATCAGCAAGGAGATTCGAAACCTAATTCAATACCGTAATAGAGCCAGAAAAATCTGGCAATTTTCGAAAAACCCTGCACCCAAAAAACACCTTAACCAAGTCAATAAATTACTCAAAAATAAAATCGAGGAAGAATCCCATAAAGACGTACAAGAAACACTTTCTTCTCTAAACTCAGAATGTGGCTCCCTCTGGGGAGCTGCAAAAGAGTTAAGAAAGAAATGCTCAACTATCTCAGCCCTCACAGGGCCTAACAGTATCACTCTAGATGATAAAGACAAATCAGAAATTTTAGCTGATTCTCTGCAAAATCAATTTCAGCTCAACGACATACACACACCAACACATGATAGGACAATTAAACATATCGTTCACGGCTTTCTTGTTAACGAAAATAACTTTAACGATACCCCCCCACACACCCTGTCAACCATCGGAGATAATAAAGTACATCAAAGATATTAAAATTAACAAATCTCCAGGAAACGATGGAATCACTAATAAAATGCTAAAGAACCTACCCACCCCAACCATTTTACAACTTAATCAAGTTGTCAATAAAATGCTTGAACTCGGTCACTTTCCGTCTAGATGGAAAACGGCCTCCCTGGCAAAGATCCAATGAATGCTGAAAGTTATCGGACGATTTTTCTGCTACCGATTCTCGGAAAACTAGCAGAGAAAATCATTTTACGAAGACTCAACGATCACCTACATGAAAATAAAATAATCATACCGGAACAACACTGCTTTATGCCCCACTTGTCAACCACTCACCAACTATCAAGAGTGATCAACTTCATTAAGGCTGGCTAGGAAAACAAGGAAAAAACGGGAGCCGTTTTCTTCGATATTCAGAAATCCTTCGACCGAGTCTGGCACGAAGGCTTAATTTATAAACTCATTATTTACAATACCCCTCCCTACTTAATTACCCTAATTAGCTCATACTTAAACAATAGAAATTTTACCGTAAAAATAAATAAAACCTTCTCAAAACACAGAGAAATAAACTCAGGAATTCCTCAGGGCTCGCATCTCGGGCCAACATTATTCCAAATTTTCATGAACAATATACCCAGACATGAAAATACAATTCTCTGCTTGTAAGCAAATGACACTGCGATACTAGCAAAACACAGGAATCATAAAGTTATCGCACATCATATAAACAAACATATTGCAGACCTAGAAGTATGGTTTTCCAAATGGAAAATTGCTTTAAATGTATCAAAAACGGAGGCAATCTTCTTTAATAAAGGAAATATAAACAACCCAAAAATTTACATGAAAAACGAACAAATCCCCTGGTCTCAAAACGTCAAGTATCTTGGCGTCGTTCTTGATAAACGCCTCACTCTTAAACAACATATTACACATATTCAAGAAAAATTCCAAACCGCTAATAAGCTTATCCCACTTATTTGTCGGAGTTCATCGTTACCTATTAAATAAAAGTTGCTTGTCTATGCACTGAATCTGCGACTAATCATCACCTATGCTTGTCCAATCTGGAACTCAACTGCTCAAATACATCAAAACAAAATCGAGATCCTACAAAATAATAATGATCGCACTAGCCAGATGGTTGGTGCGAAACGAAGATATTAGACGCTCTCTAAATATCCCCGCGATCCAAAATTACACTAAAACAATAGCTGATACCTATAAAAATAATTTAATGAACCACCCAAACCCCTCTATACAAGAAATTAAAAAGTACAAGAGAAACTATAGAACAAGTAGAGGTTTTGAATAAAAATTCCCATATCTCTTAACATACTGTTCCAGTAACCTATAGGAAAGCTCCCTCTCCCCCTTCGGAGGAGAACGGAGACTTCCACAGCCAGCATATCTGTTGCGAAGCGAAGTGAAATACTGCCGCTGCGCGGCTGTGCTGTGACGTCAGCCTGCGAGCTGGCTCTTGCTCACGAATATAAAAACAGAACGATTTGTAAACTCGGCGATAGCTGAGCGTTTTTGTATGTGTCTCTGTATTGTGCCGTCTTTTTAGAATAAATGTTGTATTTGCAGTGAAAGGACGTGTCGTCTTTATTTCTCCAATACACCACGCATAGGGTAGATGCATCCTGCATTTTATGAAATGAATTTTATTTGAATTTAGTTCTTAACATATTGATACCCTCGGCGGGATTGGTGTTTTGGATTTTGATAATTTTTTATTTGGATTTTTTTTAACTGAATTGAAACTGTGATCAATTGAAAATTTCGATATGGAGCTGGATACTTTAAAATTGAAAAGGAAGGGATTCCGAGCTGCTTTTACTCTATGTGCCAACAAAGTTGAAGCGGAATTATCGAAGGAAGCGAGTGAGTGTATTTCGTTGTCGGTTTTGAAAGTGCAAATAACAGACAAATTCCAACTCCTTGATGAATGTAAATCTGCAATAGTTGAATTGATGTTAGTGCAAGAAGATGGCGTAAGACTATTTGTGAAAGATTTGGAAGAATCGGAAGTATACAGAGACAGATATTTAGAACTTAGTTCCCAAACTGAAACCCGAGTGCAACCTGTTGTTGAACCTGTATGTGAACCTGTAAGAAAATTTAAATTGCCAACAATTGAACTGAAGAAATTTAACGGAGAACCAAAAGATTTTTTGTCAATCTGGAGCCAGTTTAAAAAAAATCCACGAGGATAACTCCATTGCCGACGAAGACAAATTTCAATATCTTCTGCAATCAGTAGAAGTGAAATAGAAAGCAGAACGATTGGTTCTAAGTTTTCCAGCTACTACGGCGAACCACCCGAAAGTAATCGACCAATTGAAAGAACGTTTTAGTCGTGATGATTTACTCGTCCAGATATATGTGCGAGATATGTTAAATCTCGTAATGAAAAATGCCATTAAAGGACGAGTCAAGACCGACTTAACGACGCTTTATGACGAATTGGAGGGGAAACTACGAGCGTTAGAAAGCCTCGGAAGAACTCAGGAGAAATACGATTTCCTTATTCCATTGGTAAAAAGTTGCCTTCCCGAGGATGTGTTACTCACGTGGGAACGAAGTAGAAATCAAGAATGGCCGGACACCAAGAATTCTAGTTCCTTGGAACATTTAATGAACTTTCTACGAAAAGAAGTGCAAGGTGAAGAGATGGTGTTGCTTGCACGAAGTGGGTTTACTCCAAAAGAACCCCACTATAATGTGAAAAAGGGTACTCCTCTTGTTAATAAGGTAAATCGTGATCTTGCTATTGCCTCTGCTCTCGTTAGCCTTGATTCAGGTAAGCGATTTAATAATTGTATTTTTTGTGTAAAGAGCCATCCTAGTGAAAAGTTTACTGCCAAGAAAATGTCATTAAATGGTAAACGAAAAGTTTTAACTAAGAAAGGTGCATATTTTTCTTGTCTGAAAAGGGCTAATCATTTAAGTAAATTCTGTAATTTTAAACATAAGTTAAAATGTTCTCTGTGTAATAATAATGGTAATAATTCTCATTTTGAAATAATGTGTTCGAAAAAAGAAAAGGAGATTATTTGTAAAGCAGAGAATTCCCTCTCTAATTGCAGTAGAAGTGAATGCGTTTTTTTGCAAACACTTTGCATGGTTTTTCGGTGTCAAGGTCATGATAAGAGGGTTCGAGCGCTGTACGATTCCGCTAGTCAAAGCAGTTACATCAGCGAAAAGCTAATAAATCTATCTCCTTTTAGAAGTGAAACAGTGATTCATGCAGGGGGGGGGGGGGACCCCCCGGAAACGAAATCGAAAGAACATAGAGTTTTTGCTATTGAGGTTAACGATATACATAGGACTTAATCTTGCAGTTTTAAAGTTCTTTCAAAACAAAAGATATGTGAATTAATTCCTAAGATAAATGATAAGAAAATTTTGACTGATTTAAATAAAAGAAAAATAACTTTGCCAGATTCCTTTTGAGATGCAACAGAAATCGATCTTTTAATAGGCGCTGATGTAATGGGAAAATTATTAACAGAAAATGTAGTAGAATTGGATTCCGGTTTAACAGCCGTTGAAAGTAAGTTTGGCTGAACGGTAATAGGGGGAAGCAGAATTTTCGCGTAAAGGATTATTTCATGACAACTGTGTCTATGCATGTTGGGAGAATTCCTTTGCATGAATTTTGGGAACTTGAGGTTTTGGGTATATCTAATCCTACAGGAACAGATAAAATTGAAAATGATTTATCTGATTATAAAGAAAAAATGAAAATACTTCCTAGTGGGAGATACTAAGTTCAGCTTCCGTGGAAATATGATTCTATGAATTTGCATGATAATATGGAACTGACTTGGAAGAGACATAAGAAAATGATTAATAAAATAAAGCGTGGTAATTATTTTGATGATTATAAGAAAGTATTCATAGAATGGGGGGGAAAAGGGCATAGTTGAAAGAGTACCAAAAAAGGAATTGAGTAATGTTGTGCCCCTGACCGCTTTTGTGAAAAGGCGCTGCTGTCGCCTTGCAATGCAAAAAAAAAAAAGAGCAGACGTGACTGAGCACGCAGAGTGTGCAGTTGAAATAAAATGTGAGAAAATTTATACAGTCCACTTAGTGTGTGTTATTTTAATGAGATCAGTTTTCAAAAAAGGAGCTATCGAGGACCAAACATGGTCCGAGGAGCCGGAGTAAGCCGGAAATCGTGTGACTATTGTGATTAACATTATCGAAGGATGAGTTTGTGTGTTAATAGATTTGCGTCTATTTGAGTGCTCCAAACATACAATATTTATAAAATAATACTTCCTGGTTTCGTGACAACAGTCCGGGCAATGAGGTAGGAACAATTTTAAGTTTTTTTTTTTTTTTTTTTTTGAGTAAAAAACTAAATTCTCGAGTTGAAGTTAATTTTGTTTTTGATGAGTTTAAAAAAAAAAGAAATTCCTAGTGATAATATTATTCTTGAATTAGTGTATTTTTGTTATAACTTAAAATGTCGGGTATAGCAAAGTTAAAGAAAGATGAATTAAGAATCGTGGCCGAGGAAATCGGTTTAGTTGTTAACGAGGGTATGAAAAAGAGTGAATTCAGGCGTTTAATTGAGGATAGTTATGTGTTCAAAAATGACAACGAAGCTGTGAAAAGTGCTGTAGAGGATGTTTTAGAAAATAGAAATAAAAAATCCGATCAGGATAGTGAAATAGAAATAGAGCGTTTAAAAATTGAAAGAATTAAATTGGAAATACAATTAGCGCAAGTGAAGGCTAATGGAAATAATACTTCTTTTGATCAGGGGTGTAAAAGCGAACCAGAA
>BMAW01096651.1:200583-215752 GCA_019974015.1 Nephila pilipes | reverse complement strand
GAATCACTGATAGCTTAATAAAAAGTGTGAGGACGCTGGACTATTAAACTGCCAAGTAAGTCCCAAGATTGGGGTTTCTTTTTTTACTGTTAGAGAGAGCATATAGTACTAAAAAGGTACCTGAGAAATTTAAAGTTGAGATTTTGTTGAATTTTGTTAGGGATAGAGCCAAATATTTTGAACTTATATAGAGGAAAAGATTTAAACAATTTACGATGAAGTAAAATCTATCGTTTTGAGAGAATTTGAGCCAACCGCGCAAGCAGCTAGAGAATTTCGAAACGCTGAGGTAGAGTAAGCGAACCACGTGCACTCTGCTCGCGTTTAACAACTAGTTTCGAATACTATTTAAAAAATTGAGAAGTAGCGGACTTCGAAACCTTGAAACAACTAATAGTATCGGATAAAGTACCCAAACTCTTTAGATAGAGATATTATAGCCACGCATACAAGCATAAGACCTAAAAAAATGGTTTACCTCTTTGAGTTAGGCAAAGAGTAAGATTTATATTTTTTAATCAAAAGCGAAGCCCTTTTAAATGAGACGATAAAAGACCAAAAATTTATAATAAATAATTTAAAAAGTACATCTAAAGTATTTTTCAATGAAGTAAAAAATAAAAAAAATTGAGATATATGTCTGAAAGATGAAAATCATCCGGTTTATGCTTGTCCGCGATTTAAAGCACTGTCGGTTCATGAGCGAGTAGAGGTAGTGAGTAATAAAAAAAAACTTTGCTTCCAAATGGTTTCCAATGCCCAATTGCAAGATGCTCGTGTACAGAAATTGTTTTTGTAAAGCTCACAATAAACTAATTCATTTTCTAAAGAAGCAAAAGTATTTTGTCTACGAATGGATGCGTCGGATGTCGTAAATAATCTCGCCGTCGGGGAGAAAAATTACAAAGTTCACTCTCCCCCCAATAAATGGATTACACATTTCGTTGGAACAAATTTAATCGAAAAATAAAATGTAATCTTGTCTACTGTAAAATGTTTGATAAAGACAGATGTTCGCAGTGGCAGAAATGAGATGCATGTTCTCGATGTAGGCTCGCAGATTTGCATTAGACTCAGCAATGCTTACAAAGGTTACAACTAAAAAAAGTGAAAGGATAAATCAATCCATTTCTTGATTAATGCTTGCTGGCAGTTAATCGCAGAGTTAGCTAACTGTAGCGAATAAAATAAAAGTTTTGAAAGAAATATTTCCATGTTAGTAGTACCAAAATAACGGATTTAATTCTCATCACAAAGATACGTGTGTGCAAATTCTTAATCTATTGAATATGGATTCTAATTTTAATGTACCGGGAAAAAATAGAGATATTTTAATTGGTGTTGAACACTTTTTTTTTTTTTTATGATATAATAAAAAGCCTGATAAATTAATTGCAAAGAATGTGAATATTATGTTACAAGATTGGATTTTGGGTATATTGTGGAGGTATCCCAAGATCAAATAAATTAGATTCTAATTATTGCGGTTTAACAGGGCAGATGACTTCTAAATTCAAACTTGAGAAAATTTTGGAGATTGAGGAAAACGATTTACCTAAGAGCAAAGAAAAATTCTGTATGAGGAACATTAAGCAATAACGAAGTACACCAAGTGATTTGATTATTGATCATTATCATGTGTTTTATCTCCATACAGGTGTTGAGGTCACACTGGCTAACTTACGTACACAACTCTGGGTCACAAATGGTAGATCCACAGTCAAAAGAGTATTGAATAAATGTTTAAAATACCTTAAGATAAGTGCTAAGGCTAAAAACCAAATGATGGCAGATTTGCCCAGTGCCAGAGTTAACATTTCTAGAGTATTTTCTAAAGTCGGTATTGAATTTTGTGGACCGTTTAGTATTAAGTTGTTTTCTGGTCGATTTAAAAAATTGTATAAATGTTATGTATGTATATTTATATGTTTTGTTATTAAAGCAGTTCACTTTGAAATTGTAAATAGTTGTAGCTCAGATGCTTTTATGGGTGCTTTAAAACGATTTATTTCCCGTAGAGGAAAACCCAGTGATATCTATAGTGATAATGGTAGAAATTTCGTTGGAGCAAATAATGAGTTAAAGAAAATATTAAAAGATTTGTTCAACAAGGAAAATAAGGGAAAATTGAAACATTCAGTGCCTCAGATGGCATCATTTGGCATTTTAATCCACTTGCTACCCCTCATTTTGTAGGTTTGTGGGAAGCAGGCATTAAATCATTAAAATCGCACCTAAAAAGAGTTGTAGGAAATGCCGTTCTTACTTATGAAGAATTGAGCACCCTTGTTACCCAAGTAGAGGCACTATTAAATTCTAGACCTCTTAGTAGTATTTCTAGTGATCCTAATGATGATTTTATTCTCACCCCAGCCCATTTTTTAGTTGGATCGTCGTTAACAGCATTACCAGATCCAGATTTAACTGATTTACCAATGAATAAGTTAAATAGATGGCAATTGGTACAAAAGCTTACTCATATATTTTGGAGAAAATGGTCATTAGAGTATTTAAATCGTTTGCAATCACGTGTCAAATGGCACAAAGGTGAGAAAATACTTAAAGAAAATTAAATTTTACTGGTAAAAAATGAGGATAACTTTAAACCTCTTAATTGGAACCTAGCAAAAATATTTAAGGTCCACGCAGGAGAGGATAATATAATAAGAGTTGTAACATTGAAATCAAACAAAGGTATATATCAACGTCCAGTAAACAAGATTATTAAATTACCTTTTTATGATTGATTGTCAATTTGAATTGTATATGTATATGTGTTACTATTCATTATTATTGTATTTAATTATTTGAATATTTTATCTATTGTGAGTTAATAATGTATACTTTGTATTATGGTGAAAATGTTTCAAATTTGTCAAGGCGGGCAGTATGTTGTGCCCCTGACCGCTTTTGTGAAAAGGTGCTGCTGTCGCCTTGCAATGCAATGCTAAAGAGAGAGCAGACGCGACTGAGCGCGCAGAGTGTGTAGTTGAAATAAAATGTGAGAAAATTTATACAGTCCACTTAGTGTGTGTTATTTTAATAAGATCAGTTTTCAAAAAAGGAGCTATCGAGAGCCAAACAAGTAATAACTGTCCCTATTTACCACATAGGCCGGTGATTAAATTAAATAGCGAAACAACAAAGATTCGACGGTATTTGACGCTTCTGCCTCTCAGAGAGGGAAACTCTCTTTAAATGAATGTTTGTATCAAGGAATTAATTTATTAGTAAAGATTCCCGATATTCTTGATCGTTTTAGAATTTTCCCAATCGGTATAAGTGCTGATATTGAAAAGGCATTCTTAATGTTGTCTGTTGCTCCTAAAGATAGAGATTTTCTTATATTTTTTTCCCCAGGATCAGAAGGGCAAGAAATTTACAGACATTGTCGTGTGGTGTTCGGGGTTTGCTCAAGCCCTTACCTACTGAATGCATCTTTAATGGATCTTTTAGAAAATTGCCCTTCCGAATGTAATGAAATTATTCAAAAATTAAAAGAGTCTTTCTATGTTGATAACCTAGTATCTGGAGTTTTTAATGTTAATGAATTAGAGCAATTTATTGAACAGTCAAAAAATATGTCTAGAGGTTGCTTTAATTTGCGGGGGTTTGAGAGCGGTGTTGTTTATAAAAATGTTGACAAACATTCCGGTTGCATTTCCGTTCTGGGAATAGTGTGGGATTTGGATAATGATACATTGAGTTGTTGTTTAGATTTAAAACCGGTGCTAGGTTAATTGAGAATAATAAAAAGAGTAATTCTGTCTATTGTGCAACGGATTTTTGATCCTATTGGATTATTGGCTCCAACAACATTGCTCCCGAAGCTACAACTACAAAATTTGTGGAAAATGTCTTGGGACTCTGAGTTACCTCCTAATATTATAAGTGAATTTTCGAAATCGTATAGTGAAATTTTTGTATTCAAAGATGTTACTTTGTCTCGTTACATGTTTATAAATTCATCTTCTGAACTGCATGTTTTTGTAGATGCGTGCAAAGGGACATACGCAGCGTGTGTCTTTGTCAGATCAATAATTGATGACGAAGTCGTTAGAGCAAAAACTAGAGTTACTTCTCTCAAAACTCTCAGCATTCCACGTTTGGAGTTGATGGCGTGTAACATTGGTGCTAGACTGTTGAATTCTATTGTGAAAGCTCTTGATTTTGTGGAATTTAAAGTCACGTTTTGGTCTGACTCCACTACAGCCCTTTGGTGGATAAAGGAGTCAGGAAATTGGTCAGTTTTCGTGACCAACAGAGTTAAGGAAATTCGAAATTTGGCCAAACCTCAATCGTGGAAGTATATTCCTGGAAATATGAATATTGCATATTTATTATCGCGTGGATGTTTCCCGCGAAAAATGCTTAATTCTAGAGGGTGGGAGGGGACCTCATGGCTAAGAAAGAATCCTGAGAATTGGCCGACTGGCGAAATTCGTAGTCAGCCTGCTGATGTCGATTTAGAGAGAAAAAGGACTAAGTTGGTGAATGTTGAACTGGCAAGAGACACACCCCTTTGGCTATTAAACAATATTTCTAATTATGATAAAATGATAAAAGTGTTTAATTGGGTTTTAAGATTTGTAAATAATAGCAGGAAATCTTGTGGTATATGTACAGATGTTGAACTTTCTTTTTCTGAAATTTCAATTTCAGAAAAATGTCTGATTAGAATAGCTCAAATGTGTTTTTTTGCCCGAGCCAAGGTTTTTAAATTTTGTCACATTCAAAGATGATAATGATATTTTAAGAGTGCAAACCGAGCTGATGAAAAGTCCTTTTTGTATCCTATATTATTGCCAGATAAATGTCAATTTACTAAATTATTGATCCATTCTATACATGTAAAAAATAATCATGCTGGAACTCAAATGATGCAAACTCTAATCAGAGAAGACTTTTGGATAATTAAGGCCAGAAAAAATATCAAAGGTGTACTGTACAACTGTGTGACATGTAAGCGGTTTAAAGCCAGAGCCATGAACAGTGAACCAACACCTTTGCCGCCAGACCGCGCGTCAGATTGCGTAGCTTTTGAAATTTTGAGATTGAACTTGGTGGGGCCTTTAATTCTAAAGATGGGGGAGAAGGTTCGGATTGCACTATTTACTTGCTCTGTCTTCCGCGCCATACATCTTGAATTGGTTAATTCTTTAAGTACAGATGCCTTTTTGTTGGCTCTTCGACGGTTTATTGCCAGACGTGGAAGATCTTCCTCCATTTACTGTGATAACGGAACTAATTTTTGGGAAGCTTTTAATGCTTTCTCGAATCTAAACTGGGATAAGATTACAAAGGAAACTCCAATACGTAAAATACGTTGGAAGTTCATCCCACCCACCGCAGCCTGGTGGGAAAGGTTGGTTCGGATGATTAAAGAATTGTTAAGACGTACTTTTGGTAAGTCTCTGTTATCTCAAGAAAAATTGAATACTGTAATTTGTGACTGTGAGAATGTAATCAATAACAGACCGCTAACCTATGTTTCAGAGAATCCGCAGGAATTGGTTCCTCTTACACCCGCTATGTTTTTGAGAGAAAATCATTATTCCAGGGTAATAGATATTGACGAAATAGATTCCCAAAAGTTATCAAAAAGAATGAAGTATCGAAACAAACTTTTTTAATGAGTTAAGAAAACGTTTCAGAAAAGAATACCTAGGCGAACTTGTTCAGAGGTTAATGAAAGGCCTTCGCATGAGCTTAGAATTAATGAAATAGTGTTAATTGGGGGATGATAACACAAAACGTTTGTTCTGGCCGTTAGCAAGAATATTTGAGTTGATCCCGAGAAGAGATGGGAAAATACGAACTGTAAGACTCAAAACTCAGAATGGAACAGTGCTGCGCCCTGTCCAAAGAATCTTTCCCTTAGAGATTCAATCAAGTAAAACTTGTGTTACTGAAGACAGGGCGGTTGTGGAGGGGCCTGGTCCTGTGAAAGCCTCTGATGTCAAGACGTCTGATGTAATTTTAAAAAGATTTACCTCGTCTGGAAGGTGCATAAAGACACCAAAAAGATTAGATTTGTCTAACTGTGAATTTTGTGAATTTGAGACTCTCCCCAAGTCTCAAGGGGGGGAAGGGAGGATGTTGCGAAGCGAAGTGAAATAACAGCCGCTGCGCGGCTGTGCTGTGACGTCAGCCTGCGAGCTGGCTTTTGCTCACGAATATAAAAACAGAACGATTTGTGAACTCGGCGATAGCTGAGGTTTTTGTGTGTGTCTCTGTATTGTGCCGTCTTTTTAGAATAAATGTTGTATTTGCAGTGAAAGGAGGTGTCGTCTTTATTTCTCCAATACACCACGCATCGGGTAGATGCAGCCTGCATTTTATGAAATGAATTTTATTTGAATTGTGTTCTTAACAATATCTATTCTAAGTCCTGACCTGAGTAGCTGCCTCCTGATTGGACAAGCGCCATCACCCTGCTCTCCCCCACCCCTATAGTCATCGCTCGTTTCTATCTCAAGATTCTTTAAGCTAGCTTCATTAATTTTTTAAATTCAAGTAACTTTAAACTTATTATTAATTTATTTTATTTTATTAATTTAATTATTTAATTACTATTTTCATTTAAATATTTTAATTCTAAATAAACATCCAATTTAAACATGGGCATTGATATTATCAGGCTTAACTTCAAGATATGGAGACCCAACTCGGGTTAGATGCTCCAGCACAGTTATATTCACTACGTTACGGAATTTTTCAGATGGGTAAGCGAATTTGTTTTTATTTCTTTTTACAGAGACAAAAAAGGGACTATAAACTATTATTTTGCTAAGAACTTTTTAAAAGAGTTATTTTGTATTAAGAATTAATGAACGGTTATTTTTCGCGTGGAACATTTGAATATTTTCAAGGACTGAGTATTTAAAGAACTTTTAATTTGATTTCCTTGGACAATTATTAGATGAATAATTATTTTTTAAGGAGTATTATATATTAATTTAGTTTTGAACAAGGAAAAGTAATTTTAAATATGTCAACAATGTCTGACTTTGATTTCATTATTTGAAACAGAAAATGACCTATTTTGTGTAGGAATTTAAAATTATTGAAAGAGCTAACTTTTAAAGAAGTGTTTTATGGATTGAACGGTTAAAATCTTCAGTGTGTCAGCAAATGTTTTTTATGTTTGTGTAATCTATTATGATGAGTAGAATTATAAATATTTCAAGGTAATATGCTCGACGAATGTTTTATTTTGATTTTATTATTTGAAACTGGAAATGATTTATTTTTTTTTTGTAAAGATTGAATTTGTAAGTATTTAGAAATGCAATTTTGTAGTAATTTATTTTTGTAAAGAATGATTTTCTTGTAATGTTTTATTTTTGGAGGAGGATTTTGTAATGATTTCTTTTGTAAGGATTTGATTTAGGGATGTAATTTTGTAATGATTAGGAATATTATGAGTTAGGAATGTGATTTTGTAATGAATAGGAATGATCTTTTTGTAAAGATTCTTAGAATAGTATTTTAAAGATTGTGTTAGTTAAAGAATTTCTTTATTTATCTGTGTGAACTCTTTTGACTGTACAAGAGCTAAGTATATTCTATGGAAACCAGAATTAATATTTAAGTGGGGAAAAAAAGGAACGAAAAGAATTTAATATTTACAATTGTATTAATTAATGTTTATAAGGATGGAGATGTTTGATGTTTTGAAGTATGGAATTAATAATTTGTCAGATACGAGTACTTTTTTAAAAATTTTATATGGCAATTGATGTTTGAAATTAGATTAGATACGTACAAGCATTAATTATATAAATAATAATAATAATTTAATAATTAATGATATAAAAAGATATGTGCATGAGTTTGATACTTTAAAATAGGAGTTTTTTATGTTTTATATTTCAGCCAGCAGTTGCGCATAACTCTACAAAAGTGTACTCACCCTCTAGTTGTTTTAAGTATTCTTCTTTGGTGGTGAAGATTCACCTGGGTGAATTCCGCGTTTTCAGAGTCGTAATCCGGGTCAAGTTTCATGATGAAAAGTTGGACTCTATATCCTTCTTTTAGTTGAGTGTTGATTCGAATTGTATTTTCAATTTCTCGGCGTCGACGACAGTGGGTTTCGTCAGGCGGCGTGGGTGTTGTTAAGCGGGAGTTGGAGCTATGTTCCATTTCCTGGTGGTTATCGTATATCATATCCATGGCCGAAATCGAATGAGTCATCAAATGGAAGAAAGAGTTAAAAACCCTCGCACTAAAGCACTGAAAAGTGCTGCTTGGGAATTATAACTTTCGAGTCAATAGTGGTAGGAGAGCAAGAAACACTTTTTGTTCTCATTCAGTCATCCCATCGAATCTCATGTGTCTTCTGTAGTCAGCTCGCAGGCTGACGTCGCAACATATAGTTATTTCGCTTCTATTCGCAACAGGAATCTCCGGTCTATATGTTATTGACAAAGTAGTATGTGTGTGTGAAACAAGATAGGTTTAAAACAAATGGAAATCAAAGTATATAAATGCTTTTGTCTTGTGGGCCATGTCATGTGAGTTTTACCATGTACCAAAGTTTGTTTTTTTTGCTTCAGAAAAAAAAATGAAAATCTTTTAAAGTATTTAAAATACTTGGGGCACTATTAATGCACCTTTATTTTATTAGTAATATAAGGTGACCAGACGTTGTGCTTTTAGCTTGACAATTCAACTAATTAATTTTTAACAATTTATCCCGCGTCCCGAGGGGTCTTAAGAAAGTCCCGATTTTTAGAAAGTATGCATGATAATCTAGGGAACGGCGGACGAACGGTAAGATAATGTACAGTTTTCGGCTTCCGTGTAGCTATTTCATCAGGATATGAGCTTTATATTATTTTTGTAAATTTTATTTTGTTGAACTTTAATAATAAAAATAATTGTTCAGAACTGATTATCAAAGTTCGCCTTGATCAGTAGCTAGAATACGACCACCATTGTTTGGATTTAATGAACAGTGGCATTTTTCGGCATTGGCAGCGATGAAAACATTTTGTTGCTGTAAAATGAAGAGAGAACACTTTGTATACTTCCACAGATTTTATTCTTATGGTGATATGTTCCGCTAGCGATCTAGCAACATTTGGAACATTATTGTAAAGGAATTACATCTTATACAAAAATTGGAAACGGAGAGAAATTTTAGAGAGAAGAATGGAGTGGTGTGAGGAGTTTGTCCGTCGTCAGAAGTATCGCCTTCACATATTCAGTTTTGTTACAGTCTCTCATACGATAAACATCGTACTGCGTACGAGTGCTAGTTAAACAAGTGATGTCAACAAATCAGCTATTCAGATGATTTATGTAAGTAATTTATTTAGATACTAAAGGTGGGCATTTTTTAGGTACCAAATTTTTAATCAAGAATCCTCGTGTCAATGGTGACCGAATGTTAAAATCTGGTCACCTTATCATTTTATCAACGAATTATCGATACCAAAAAGACCCACAGTGCGGAATAATTTTTCATACAACAAAAAACTTTATTTTCATATTCCGCTACAATTTATTATGGAAACTAAAGTTACATTCGATCTATCTTCGAACCGAAGGCAAACTTGTCTGGGTACAAAGGTTTTCCTTGATGTGATACGCGATATCCAGCTGGTTGTGCCCAGAGGGAGTAATTTTTCATGTCACTCACTTTTATCGGTAGATACCTTTGATAAATCTGCAAAAATAGCACATATTATATTAACAACAAGAAAATAATATCTGATGTATTTTAATCAATTTCACATTTATCACGTATTTTAAACAATTTTATTTTTCTACATATCTTAGTGACGTATTTAAACATATTTAAACTTTTACTTTTTAAAAAATATTTTTCATTAGAAAAGTCTGTCTATTTATCACATATTCTTAACATATCTCAACTACATTATGAAGAATTCCAAATTTTTTTAAAAAAAACTTTTTTTCTCTTTCTGTCTCATAAATAAAAGTTTATTAAGCGAAAAATATACAAAGTCGACAAATCAAGTGTCCAATTACATAATTTGATTTATTCATAAAAAAGTATTAGAAGTATATCACTTAAAAGATTTCGACAAAAAGGAAAAAATGTTCCATGCAGATTTAACTATCAAAAGTACAAACTCTTTTTTTGAAAAATAATCTTTAAATTATTCGAGTGAATTAAAGCACTTGATGATGCGCACAATAATATTCTTTTCAGATATTAAAATTGGACCAACTCTTAAATTGAATATAATTTAAACTAAATATAATTATTGCAGCCGTAAAATGAAAATAAAATAATTCTTTAATTAATAAAACTTAGTAAGAAAATCTAACTAATATTTCAATGCAGTGACTGTATTTCAAATTGAAATTATTGTGTATCGGTTGGAATTAGTCGCGTTCGTTTCACACTTCTTTTGAAAAGCGGCCAGGAACAACATTCCGTGGAAAACCAAAGCCCCTTTGGTGGCTAATGATTAAATTATTCAAGAGAAATAAGAATCTACCATATACTTCTTGATTTTAATTTATCGCTTGAAAGAAATAACCTTTTTAATATATTTCTGTTACCGATTTATTAGTTTTTTTTTTTTTTATATAAAAGTAATAGTTTTAATTGATTGATCTTATTTTTACTACTTATTGAGAAAGGCTATTTCGTAATTCTATTACGAGAAGATATGTTCATTTTATTTACAAACATTATGGCAGTAAAATGTTTTTTGGCAACTATATAATAGTATCATTTATTGATAAAGAAAACATGAATAAAAAATTCATGATTCTAATCAATTGCTTAAAACCATGAATAACTTTACCTCAATAAATTTATCTCTATCATGCTTCGATGGGAAGCCTTCACGGAGCATGGGCTTCAGATTTCTCTTCGCATAGATAATAGCTGCATCTTTTAATTTATTTTTGAACTTTTTAAGAGATTTCTCGGCCTGTTGATAGAAATAAATAATATTTTATTCATATTAGTATTTTTAAATTTAATACAAAGATATTTTTCTATAAAAATTGTTTAATTTTGTATAATAAGTAGTACCGTAATTTATAATTTTGGGTTCGTTTGCGTTAAGACATATGCGTGTTAAAACTTTTGACGTCTAGCGAAGGATTTCAATATGGGTACGCGTTTTTCGTATAATCGTATGTTTTTCGCTGAAGTCAAATATACTCTAATTCATACTTTTGGCTGTAAATCCTTGTAGAATTTAAAATTTAATAATAAGTTAATGTTCTAGCATTAAAGTTCCGTGAAATTCTTTTACAAAATAAAAAGTAATTTATTTCTTTTTGCTTCTTTATGTGATGCATCACATAAAGAAGCAAAAAGAAACTAAATTTATTCCTAAGAGCCTTTCTTCTTTAAGTATGGTAATTTTGTTAACAATTATATATTTTTAAAGAAAACTTAAATAAAAGGTGATAGCTAACAACGCACGAACTGATTGGACACGTAATTGTATCTGTCTCGCGACAGTGGCGTCACATAAATTAAGTCATTTTTGGACCGCCATCAAAATGACTAGAACGATACTCAAGATGGAACGTCACTCTTTTTTTTTTTTTTTTTCCTCATTTGTACAAATTGTTTTGTGAAGAAATTGAGTCCCAGTTATAATAAACATGCTGATTATTTAGCACAGCGGTTCTCTGCTAAACCAAGACCCGAAAGTTTCCCTCTAAGAAATACTTGACGGTAATCACAAATTAATTATAAATGCAGGAATAATAATTTAATACATGTTTCCAGCAAAGTATTTTATTTAAAATAGAAAGATTTCAGAGAGTAATATTTTTTCAAATTTTTTTAAACTTGTTAATTAAAGACAGAGAGGGAGAATTATTATCTTTCAATTTCGAATTCTAAAATAAATATCTGCGAGATTTTATGCTAAAAAACATATTCAATACTATTGATTTTGACTTTTGAATTCAAGGTTAATAAATTAAAATCAGGAATTGCAGATATAATGTTTGTCCCTAAGTAATGAGAACAATTGACAGACAGTGGATATCTTTGCGATCAGGGAGCAAAACTTTTGGCGTCAGTTTCTCCCATGTTTGACACATTTACAGTTACAATGTGGTGGACAGTAGCTTTAGACACTCCACTATTGAATTCATTCTTAAGCTGAGGTCCGAATTCAAAACATTCCCCACTGGGTTAATGTTGCTCTATGTTTAGGATGTCGATTACTGTCTATCGCGGAAGTCATTTTCTACATTCATCGGCTATTCTCATACGGCCCCAAGCATGGTGTCCCCAGTAGACCTGGGATTGTGATAAAACTTCGTCACCATAAGCTTCTTTCAACATTTCCATGGTTTTACTCCCATACTTACTAAGTTTAATACAAGACTTTTCTGTATATCGTTGTTCAATACTTTTCTACATAATGAGCGTGATGATGCGTTCACACAATGAATTTCTTTAAGGCCACTCTGGATGCTCAGGCAAACTAGACCACCTGTTGACCGTTGAAATACGTAAATTAAACATCAATTCACCTGCAGTTATGACTATCTTTCTCAATTGATTTTCAATATTTTAAATGAATCAGAATCTGAGATTAACCTTCCTGTAACTCAGCAAAAAAATTTACTTATGCCAGATCATATCATGCATCGATCCGTGCTTAACTTACAAATCGAAGAAACTAACTTAATTAAAAATAACTTAAAATGTGAAATAGATCAAGTAACTGCACTTAAAACTAGCTTAACTTCCGAACTAGAAGTTCTAAAAAATCAAATTCGTGCCGAAATTTTAAATTCTAATATTACCAACCAACCCGAATCCTCGGATGATGGCCTTACAACCAAAACCCGCCGCAAACGTGTTAAACCGAAGGATATAACCAAACACTACGATTTTAACTTGAAACCAACTGAAAGTAATATTAATCTTAATTTAAAAACAAACGATAATACTAATACCATTGACTCAGCAATCCCATTCACCAACAAATTTGATAGTCTGGAAGTCGAAGAAATGGAAACCCCACCCACACCAAAAATCCCGCCAATCATTCTTACTAAAGTCAAAAACCCAACTGAAACCCTGAATAAAATTAATACTTTAACTGGTGAAAAAACCGTAGGAAAAATCAACGGTACTAATCTAAAATTATTTCCGACAACAATTGACGCACACCGATCCATCCAATGCCACATTGATGAAAACAAAATTGAAGCCCATACATAAGAACTACCAGGAAACAAATTATCAAAATATGTTATTCGCGGCCTTCCTGTAGACACTGACCCTTCTAATATTATTAATGAACTTAACAGCTTCGGATGGACCGTCGAAACTTGCCACATTATGAAATCCAAAAAAAAAAAAAACTAACCTTGCTATGCCCTTATTTCTTATTCAGGTTCCCAAAAATCCTAAAAACAGCAAACTATACTCAATAGATCACATCGACTATTTAAAAATTAAAAGTGAACCTTTAAAAAAAACAGGAATTCCTAACCAATGCTACAGATGCCAATCCTTCTATCATCATTCTAAATTCTGCACCCGTACTCCCTGTTGCCTCAAATGCGCTGAAAATCACATTTCAAACCAATGTACGAAACCAAAAGATTCCCCTCCTAAATGCTGCAACTGCGGCGGTCCCCACACTGCCAACTTTTCAGAATGCCCCAAAAACCCATTAAATTTCAAGTCTTCACCCCCACCCGCTACCAACGCTTGGGAAGAACGTGCAAAAAAAGCCGCGCAAGAGAGAGAGATTCTAAACAAAATCAAACCACAACTACTGAATCTGATACTAATAAAATTTCACCACAAGCACAAACTTCTACACCCGCCACTGATACCACAGACTCAACTCCAGATCCCACCTCATACTTCGCAAATGACTTAAAAGAGATGCTAGCCCTCTTTAATCCTCAAAAAATAATTAAATCAATGGCCCTTTTCAAAAATACCACATCCAAACTTAATAATAAAAAAATCGATACTTGTCAAAAATTCGAGTTATTTTTCGACGCACTCCCTCAACTTATAGAAATATGGTCATAATGTTTAATACATCTCAAAATAGCCCACCAACGCTGATCATTGCTAGCTGGAATGCCAATGGAATCAAACTTAAAATAGAAGAACTTAAAAATTTTATCACAGATCATAACCCAGACATCATTGGAATCCAGGAGACCCATTTAAATCCTCCCGACTCCCTACGTATTCCAAATTACACTGTTCACCGCTCTGATCGTATTACGCACCGGGGCGGCGGTACAACTATTAGTATTAAAAACTCCATCCCCCATCATTTAGTCATCAAAAATACTTCAACTTCGGAGAACACTACTATACAACCAAAAACACGCAACAATCAGAAAATCACCATTTCTTCCTTCTATCACCAGCCTCAAAACTTGACCTTGAATCAATACTTGCAGATAATACCATCGGCATTATTTTTGGCGATTTCAATGCCAAACATCCAACCTGGAACAGCGGAAGGTCAAATAGATCAGGTCGACTCCTTCATGATATGGTCGCTACAAATAATTTCACCACTGCAGCCCTTGATTCTCCTACCCATTTCCCTTACAACAGCCACTCGAACTCTTAAAAATATTCCCATTTGCAATAGCGAAAGTTTAAGCGAACTTAGTAGCGATCACAATCCGGTAATTTTTGAATTAATTCTAGATAACTTCCTCCACACACCCCTCCAATCACTCACGACTACCAATTGGCTACGTTTCAGAGAAACCATGTTAGAATTACTTCCTGGAAATCCCTGCATTAACGATATCCCCTCGATAGATAACACTATTCAAAATTTCACTTCAAAAATGAAGGATGCTATCAAAACGGCCAGCACCACTAAATTATCAAAACTCCACACCTTAGACTTCCTCCCTACATTAGAAATTTAATCAAACAAAAAAAACCGACTTCGCAAAAATTGGCAAAATTTTCGTTACCCCCCGTTTAAACAAGAACTTAATAGACTCCAACACCTAATTCATAAAGAAATAACTAAATTTAAAAACCAAAATTGGGAAAACCTTCTTAAAGATCTTAATACTGAAGACAATAGTCTTTTAACTTAAATAAAAAAAGTTTCAACCTATTGGGGGGGGGGGGGGGGGGGGGGGGAGGGCATGGTTTACTCGGAAAAAGAAAAAGCAGAGGGGGGGGGGGGGGGGGGGGGGGGGGGGG
>BMAW01096651.1:139797-200183 GCA_019974015.1 Nephila pilipes | reverse complement strand
AGGAACTTCAAAGAGCTATTGTGGATTTAGAACATAGAAAACTCCCCGGAGGAGATAATATATTCCAAGAATTCTCAAACACATTTAGGGCAAATAGCTAGATAAAAGTTGCTAAAAATCTACAACTGTAACTGCATTCTTATGTCATAACTGCGTAAACGCAAAAAGAAATCATCAGCATCTTGGGGTAAATTACTATATTTTTAATGACATAAAATATCACAGTTACAAGGACGGAATTAAAAACTATTAACATTAACATTTAGAAGAAATTAATTTATCACAAGTAAACTTAAACATAGTCCAGGATTGGACAAATACAGGGCAAACCTATCTCCTCGAAATCCAAGCTCTCTCTGCAGAAAAAACATTGGGATGCGTTGATGTTGAAGTTCAATGGACGTCTAGAGCGCGGAGCGTTCTTTCAGCCCATATCTAGCAAATAAAAAGTCCATTGGAGAAGTGGATTTAACTTTGTGTAGAGGATTGTCCTGAGAATGTATGCTGAAAAAATTGAAAGAAACAGATAAAAAGGTTTCGAGAAAAAAGCAGTTAAGATACCAGCATAGCTGGCACCATCTATTGCGGAGAGAGTCTGGTGGTTCTTGGAGGAATGAAGTTCCACGAGAGGAATGTTGAGCTTGCGGTGAGTGGAGTAGAGGGACTGCGATTGGCTGCCCTCGAAGGAAGCTAAGTTACTATATATCTCATGGGAGGGGCTATCATGAAGTTCTGCGTCCCGTAATATCTTATGCATGCCCGGTTTGGGGTTTTTCCTGTAATTCTAATATTAAAATTCTAGAAACAGCTCAAAATTCTACTCTTAGAATGATTTCTAAAGCCAGGTGGTTCATAAGGAATACCGAAATTAGAAAGCTATTAAAATTAAAACATTCAGAAAACACATCCAAGACTTATCAAAAAATTTCTTTACATCCTTAAATACCATTAATAACTCTAATATCCAAAACCTTGAAAACTATATCCTGCATCCAAAAATTAAAAGACCGAGACAAATATTGCTCGACTCCTATGAACCCCCGTAATTCATTACTATTGTCATATAAATTATTATTATCTACAACTTAATTATCTTAATGTACAATATTTTAAAATTATACCCCAATACCGAGCATGCACCGCCCCCATTGAAATAGCCGATCTCCAGGTGAACCAATAGTAAGCACTTTCATATCCCTACTCCACTTCAAGCAGAAAATAAACTTTCTCACAGAACCGGCCGTTGCACGACCGGTAGCATCACTGATCTACTACAATGCAGCACGAGGAGCTGCGGACATTGAACGGGAGAGTGGCCGCTTGCCGGTCCTCTTTACTCCCATCTTTTTCGAAATAACTGAAGCAAGCAAACTTTTTTAAACCCAGTTAAATTCAATTTTTCCAGTCATCATCGAAGTCTTCCTGCAAGATACGGGTTGGAAAGACGGCTACGCCGCCTAGGTACCCGCAGAATCTTTCATAAGTTCATCATGAAGTTGACGAATCTCGTTCCTCTCGTGAAACTGGTTTTCTGCGGATGGCGGGATTTTTCTCCCCGTATCGCGTGCTGTATTCAACGGCGACTTTTTCTCCCTTCGACGGCTGCGACGCCTGCTTGATCGGATATGTAATCGAGTTCCATCGATTTGTTTTTGGACTTTTGCTGATTAACTTTGATTCATACAAACTTGTTAGTGACTTTTCCAACATTCTAAATCATTATTTTTAGATTGTTCATCTTAAATTTCTACGCATTGTAGAAAACTTACTTGTGTTTCCCACGTGCTACTGCACGTGTTGATTTGGATTACCCTCGACTTTTTGGACTACCATCATGGATACATCAAACTCATCAGAGGTAAGTGGCCTTTCTGTTATTAACCTGTGTGATTTAAACTTAGAGGATGCGTATCATAGGGTTGATTTTTTAAATGACGCGAAATCTTGCGAAGCATATTGTGATTATCTGGAGAATCTGATTTATAATTACACCAAACAAAACTCAGACGAACTAGACATGCAATTAGTAAATGAGACCCAACACATCATCATTCGATGTGCGCGCAAATCTAACAAGCTCCTTTCAGATGAGCTTAAATACTATTTGAAGCAAATCCTTGAAAATGTTAGACAGAAACCTACATCCCCTCTCCCCCCTCCATCTCAGAGTAATAGTAACAGAAAAACTAAAAAGAATAAGAGAAATTTGGCCTCACCCATAATGGAAAATTCTGAACGCAAAAAATCAAAACAAGTAACTAATTCAGATTTATCGGATGTCGAATCCATGCACTCCACCTCCTCCTCTTCCGAAGAAGAAAGCGAAATAGAAACAAAAACCTCCACTAAGCCCGAAACCGCTCAAACTGAAGAAAATAATGATAGTGACACTGAAAACAACAATGGCTTCACTGTTGTTACCAGGAAAAAAAGAGTTCCTCCAAAAATTATCGATTTTTCCAGGGCTATAAAAGTAACCTTAAACAGTGTTTCCTGCAAGACTCTTTTTCGCTATCCTGATTCGGAACGATGAGGTCGATACGCTCGTATTAATATTTTTTTGATACATCTTTGGTATAACCTTTGCTTGCTCCGGAAGAACAACGAACGATTTTTTGGTTGTTCCTGATTTATTCTTCTTATATTCTGCGGTGATGCTTTTTGATACTTTTTTTATCGACGATTTTCATCGCTTCTTCCCCGCGTGCTGTTATCTTGGCAGCGGGTTCTTCTCCCATCACCGGCGGTCTCGCCTGATATTTGACTTCTTCAACTACTATATGAAACCAAC
This sequence comes from Nephila pilipes, assembly GCA_019974015.1. NCBI lineage: Eukaryota > Metazoa > Arthropoda > Arachnida > Araneae > Nephilidae > Nephila > Nephila pilipes. The sequence continues at coordinate 197,392 of BMAW01096651.1, read as the reverse complement.
TGAACAGTCATGGCTGACGGCATAAACTACTCCCTGAATACTTCCTCACCTCAACCGGCTCCTGCTTCCATACCTGAGGAGGTAAGTGCTAGCCTGGGCTTAATTACTCCTCTTTCTCCCGATCAATGTTCACATCTCATTTCGCTCGTTAACCCTAGCAGTTACGATTATCTTTCTCAATTGATTTACAATATTTTAAATGAACCAGAATCTGAGATTAATCTTCCTATAACTAAGCAAAAAAAATTACTTATGCTAGACCATATCCTACATCGATCCGCGCTTAACTTACAAATCGAAGAAACTAACTTAATTAAAAATAACTTAAAATGTGAAATAGATCAAGTAACTGCACTTAAAACTAGCTTAACTTCTGAACTAGAAGTTCTAAAAAATCAAATTCGTGCCGAAATTTTAAACTCTAATATTACCGACTAACCCGAATCCTCGGATGATGGCCTTACAACCGCCGCAAAATTGTTAAATCGAAGGATATAACCAAACACTATGATTTTAACTTGAAACCAATTGAAAGTAATATTAATCTTAATTTAAAAACAAACGATTATACTTATACTATTGACTCAGCAATTCCGCTCACCAACAAATTTGACAGTCTGGAAATCAAAGAAATGGAAACCCCACCCGCACCAAAAATCCCGCCAATCATTCTTACTAAAGTCAAAAACCCAACTGAAAACCTGAATAAAATTAATACCTTAAATAGTGAAAAAACCGTCGGAAAAATCAACGGTACTAATCTAAAATTATTTCCGACAACAATTGACGCACACCGATCCATCCGACGCCACATTGCTGAAAACAAAATTGAAGCCCATACTTACGAACTACCTGGAAACAAATGATCAAAATATGTTATTCGCGACCTTCCTGTAGACACTGACCCTGCTACTATTATTAATGAACTTAACAGTTTCGGCTGAACCGTCGAAACTTACCACATTATGAAATCCAAAAAAACTAACCTTGCTATGCCCTTATTTCTTAGTCAGGTTCCCAAAAATCCTAAAAACAGCGAATTATACTCAATAGATCACATCGGCTATTTAAAAATTAAAATTGAACCTTTAAGAAAAAGAAAAATTCCTAACCAATGCTACAGATGCTAATCCTTCTTTTATCATTCTAAATTCTGCACCCGTACTCCCCGTTGCCTCAAATGCGCTGAAAATCACATTTCAAACCAATGTACAAAACCAAAAGATTCCTCTCCTAAATGCTGCAATTGCGGCGGTCCTCACACTGCCAACTTTTCAGAATGCCCCCAAAACCCACTAAATTTCAAGCCTTCACCCCCACCCGCTACCAACGCTTGGGAAGAACGTGCAAAAAAAAGCCGCACAAGATTCTAAGCAAAATCAAACCACAACTATTGAATCTGATACTAATAAAATTACACCGCAAGCCCAAACGTCCACACCCACCACTGATACCACAAACTCAACTCCAGATCCCATCTAATCCTTCGCAAATGACTTAAAAGAGATGCTAGCCCTCTTTAATCCTCAAAAAATAATTAAATCAATTGCCCTTTTCAAAAATATCACATCTAAACTTAATAATAAAAAAATCGATACGTATCAAAAACTCGAGTTATTTTTCGACGCACTCCCTCAACTTATAGAAATCTAGTCATAATGATTAATACATCTTAAAATAGCCTACCAACGCTGATCATTGCTAGCTGGAATGCCAATGGCATCAAACTTAAAATAGAAGAACTTAAAATTTTTATCACAGATCATAACCCAGACATCATTGGAATCCAGGAGACCCATCTAAATCCTCCCGACTCCCTACGTATTCTAAATTACACTGTTAACCGCTCTGATCGCATTACGCACCGGGGCGGCGGAACAGGTATTATTATTAAAAACTCCATCCCATATCATTTAGTCATCAAAAATACTTCAACTTCGGAGAACACTACTATACACCTAAAAACACGCAACAATAAGAAAATCACCATTTCTTCCTTCTATCACCTCGTGGTTCAAAATTACGAGGTCCTGTCGCCAATAGCCCTCGTGTTGCTTCTAGTGCGACGTTAATAAGAACTAAACTAAACTATCCTTCTATCACCCGACTCAAAATTTACTTATTCCCTCCGACCTTGAATCAATACTTGCAGATAACGCCACTGGCATTATTTTTGGCGATTTCAATGCCAAACATCCAACCTGGAACAGAGGAAGGTCAAACAGATCAGGTCGACCCCTTCACGATATGGTCGCTACAAATAATTTCATCATCGCAGCCCCTGATTCTCCCACCCATTTCCCTTACTATAGCCACTCGAACAGTATCATTGACATCGCAATTCTTAAAAATATTTCCATTTGCAATAGCGAAAGTTTAAGCGAACTTAGTAGCGACCACAATCCGATAATTTTTGAATTAATTTTAGATAACTTCCTCCCCCTCCAATCTCTCACGACTACCAATTGGCCACGTTTCAGAGAATCCATGTCAGAATTACTTCCCGGAAATCCCTGCCTTAACGATATCTCCTCAATAGATAACGCTATTCAAAATTTCAAAAATGCAGGATGCTATCAAAGCGGCTAAGCACCACTAAAATGATCAAACCCCCACACGTTAGACACCCTTCCTACATTAGAAATGTAATCAAGCAATAAAAACGACTTCGCCAAAATTGGCAAAATTTTCGTTACCCCCGTTTAAACAAGAACTTAATAGACTCCAACACCTAATTCATAAAGAAATAACTAAATTTAAAAACCAAAATTGGGAAAACCTCCTTAAAGATCTTAATATTGAAGACAATAGACTTTTTAACTTAAATAAAAAACTTACAAAAAAGTTTCAATTTATTCCTCCCCCCTGAGCGGTTATAATGGCATGGTTTACTCGGAAAAAGAAAAAGCAGATCTGTTTGCCCTTTCTCTGGAATCCTCCTTCCAAGAAAATCTATCCCCCTATGACGACGATCATATTGAAAGAATTGAAATCATTATAAACAACTTCCTCACAGCACACAGCAACTCAATTCACTCCCCTCCCCCGCTGAAATTGTCAACATCATTAAAAACCTTAAAAACAGAAAAGCTCCAGGCCATGATGGTATCCATAACACGGCCTTCAAATTCTTAAGCCCTAATGCTATCACCTACCTTGCGAAAATTTTCAATAAATGCCTCCAATACTCCTATTTCCCAAACCAATGGAAACATGCTATAATTATTCTTTTCCCCCAAACCAGGCCTTAAACACACCCTTCCATCCAGTTACAACCCTATTAGCCTCCTCAACACAGTTTCTAAAATTTTCGAGAAAATACTTCTGGCCAGAATTCTTGATTTCACCCGGCAGAAAAATATACTACCTGGTGCACAATTTGGCTTCCGCCACAAGCATAGCACGGTCAATCAGCTTCTTCGTGAGGTCAACATGATCACCGAAGGCTATAACCACAAATTAATCACTATTGGCATTTTTCTAGACATTCAAAAAGCGTTTGATCGCCTTTGGCATGATCTCATCTCAAAACTCATTCAACTTAACTTTCCCCTATACTTAATTTTAATCATTAACTCATTTCTTAAAAATAGATCCTTTCAAGTCAAAATCAACAATGAACTTTCCCAACCAGGTAGTATATCTGCTGGAGTTTCACAATGCTCTGTCCTCTCTCCCTGCCTCTTTTCCCTCCAAACTTATGATTTCCCACAGACGCTGCCATCCTCATCCAATCCAGCAACATCAACACTGCCCGCAAAAAATTACAAATTCACCTTAACAAAATTGAACAATGGTTCACACTTTGGCGCACTGCTGTGAACACTTCCAAAACCAAAGCCCTGGTCTTCCGAAAGGGAACTGCCCCCCTCCCTCCAAACAACTCAAATTATTTAACTGTAACATTGACTGGAGCACCGAAGTTAAGTATCTCGGGGTCACCCTGGATTCCAGACTCACATTCAAACCTCACATCCAAAATATCTCCAATAAATGTTGGGGGAAAATTAACAACTGCATTCCGCTAATTGGCCGTAACTCTTGTCTCTCACTTCAAAATAAATTACTACTCTACAAACAAATCATTAGACCCATTATTCTCTATGCTTCCTCGGTCTGGGGTCCCACCACCAAATCCCATATTCAAAAGCTCCAAATCCTCCAAAACAAAATCCTACGAATCATTGTCAACGCGCCCTGGTATGTTCGTAACTCAGTTATACACAATGACCTTAAAATTCCTCTCATTAAAACACACATAGCTTACCTTTCACGTAGATTTTATAACACCCTCCACTTTCACGAAAACATACTCATACAGGCTCAAACCATCTTCGCTCACAACTGTGGCTTCCACCCATTCCCATATGAATCATGCCAAAATTATTTTAACCTACACCCTCCTTAAAATTTTTTTATCATCACACACTTCACCTTAATACCTCGCCCAACTAATTAACCTAAATTGTTCCATTCAACCAGCTTTCAACCGTAATTCAACCAGTTTCACCCAAAGCCATCATCCTTGATTCATGCATCGCTTTTTGGCCCGCGATTTTAATCTCAGGTTCTACATCCTACTTTCAAAACAAACATTTAATCCAAAAAAAAAAAACCTGATACATCTTCGGATGGTAAATATATATATATATATACATATATATATACACATATATATATATATATATATATATATATATATATATATTATATATATTATATATATATTATATATATATATATATATATTATATATATATTATATTTACTTTTATGCAACAAAAAAAATATGAATAAATTCTTTTACTTCTCTCCCTTCCATACTCTCGCCTCGGCGTGTCGTAAGCTGCTTGTTACTTCCTATCTTACTGTATAAATGAAAACGGAGTAAAATGCCTGCTCAGGCTAACACTCAAATTATCATAGGACTGCTGCTTCGACAAAATACCTCGAATTAATTCTAGATAAAACACTCTGATGAAAACAACACATCACATACTCGCGAGAAAAATTCGGGAAAGCGCGCTGTAGTATTTACCCCTTAATTTACCAGAATTCTGAAATGAATCTTCAAAACAAACTACTTCTGTACACTTCCGTTCTCAGGCCAATTATTACTTATTCTAGTCCTATCTGGGCGTATACGGCTAAGTCTAATATAAAACTCCTTGAAAATATCCAAAGCTCAACCCTCAGAATGATCACCAAAGTTAACTGTTACACAAGTAACAAAGAAATATTAAAAACAACCAAAATTCCCACTTTCAGAAAACATCCATAAACTAGCCATTAAAATTTTTTCACTCTCAATCAAACAAACAACATTAATATGATTAACTTAGAAAACTACACTCCCAGATAAAACTGTAAAAGACTACGTACTGTATTTCTCGACTCATATAACCCTCATTAATGTAATTTTTAAGCCACAATGTAACAACTATTCCCATTTATTAATTTCTAAAAATCATTTCAATAATCTCACTATTTCACTGCCGTATACGCCCACTTTCACAATACACACCGTCTACAACTACATTACAACTCTAGGCAGCTATTAGACGGACAGCTCCCTTCCGCAGGACAAGATCTACTCGCAAAGCAGCCACTTGTTGGAGATGTCTTATCCACCAAGTCCAAAATATAGGGAGAGCAGTTATTTCAATACACATTTATTTAAGGACTCCACGTGCCAATCACACATAATCGAATATTTATACAATTTACAAAACTATACAAGCTTCCAAACAGTCCATATTTTAATTCAACCCGCTTTTGCGGTCAGGAGCAATTATATCCAATACAAGAAAAAACCCGCCTTTCGCGGTCAAGATTCAATAGCATTCTTCGAAATATTACCCATGAACCCGTGCGCTCTCACTCACACGAGACAAGGTGCCTCCTAGCGGGATCCGAGTAATTTATTTCCAACACCACTCAGCTCCCCCTCTGACCGAGCCCTATACCTCCAAGTTACTAACTTTACCAGATCTCTGTGACAACCAATCAGAACTCTCGCTCTGATCATCACCGACAGAAAGTTTAAATCTCAATTCAAAAGCCAAGTCTTGCTCCACTTCGCCAACCCGAGCTTAAAGGCCGCTCCGCGACCTTTGTACTTGATACAGATCCAAACGATTCCAAGTGATGGTAGCGTGTCAGGTCAGCGGTCCTTAGCCCCTGTGGTAGTGGTTAGCGTAAGTAATGTTTAATTTTCATTGGTTTTAATTCTGTTGTTGTATTCTGTTTGGTTCTATTAAAGCAGTTTTTATACAGATGTGTTTGGGTTTTAATGGTATAGCGTAATTATTCTACATAATGTTTTGGTGCATCGACCGGGAATGAGAATGTTAGCGGTTTAGATGTTGTTAGTGGTTTGAGAGGTAGTAAGATGGAGCAAGAGCTTTGTTTCTATGGAGAGAGTAAGTAAAGATGAAACAGTGGAGAGAAATATAAGGAGTAGGAGTGGGATAAGAACGTCTGTTACGAACATTATTAAAGGCGTAGAAGCCGAATTGGTAAAGGATGAGCCTTGCTTTGAAACTTCACTAGATAAGTTAGAAATTTTGATGGATAAAGAGGCAAGTCTTCAAAAGTTAGAATCAATAATAAATGAACAAGGAGAAATAACCGAATTAGAATTAGAGGTGGGACTCGAGTTGGAGTATAGCGATTCGATTACTAGATGCAAGAGTAGAATACAACGATTTATTGATAAGCACAGAAGAGGTAGGGAGAAACGGTTGGAATTACTCCTCACTCTAATAACACAAAATTACCTCGAATTGTTTGAGATAAATTTTCTGGGGATGTTAAAAAGATTTAATGAATTTTGGCCACCATTCAAAGGAACTATGCATGATAATTCTTCTTTATCGAAAGCTAAAAGTTTAATTATTTGAAATCATTTTTGATAGGTGGGGCGGATAAGGTAATATCGGGATTAACTTTGAGTAATGAAAATTACGATAAAGCAGTTGAGATTCTGAAAGATGGGTTCGGACAAAAACAATCTGTCATCTCTGCTTACATGAACACGCTTTTGAAATTACAGCTTGTTTAAAGGAGTAATGATATTTCGGGTTTGCGAAATCTTTATGATGAAATAGCATGAGAAGCTGAGAGTCGTTAGGGATTTTATGGATTCGTATGGAAATTTATTGTACCCCATTTTAAATAGATACATACCCGTTGAGTTGATCAATAGACAGCAGGTTGTAAGGGACGTAATGGGACCTATAGTATCAGATTTATTGAAATTTTTAAAAGACGAGGTAGAAATACCGGAGCGATGTCTTTCAAAATATAGTTACTAGGATTGGAGACACTCTAAGATCAATTACCACCCCCTCCTTTAAGAAAACACATTTTGCATCTTTTGACAAAAAGAGTACTTCCGCTGCGGCGTTTAACTTATCAGTAGAGAAACACTGATTTTGGCCCAAAAGAAATTCATCGAAATGAAGATTGTAAATTAAGCGTCCAAGATAAGTAAGTCATTGCATGATCAATATAAGTGTAGGAGATGTTTTCATATTGGCCATAAGAAAAGATTTTGAAAAATAAAGGATATAAAGTGTAAAATCTGTGGATCGCAATCTCATTGGGAGTATTCGTGTGAAAAGGATCAGAAGCGAAGCAAAACCGATAATATTTCGGAATCTGCGAATGGGTTAATAGACGTTGGCGTTAATTCAATGTTTTCTAAGTCAGTGGCAGACTCTGAGAAACGGATTAAAATTTACTATCAAACAGCGAGAGCCAATGTTCAAATAAAACCATTCAAAGGATTAGAATCTTAATAGACAACGGTTACGAAACTAGTTTTTTGTTAGAAAGTATTGCAGATGTAGCCAGATTGCCTACCGTTTCTGTTAAAACTAAAGATTCACACTTTTGGTTCATCAGACCTCCACGTAAGAAAATTAAAAAGGAAGAGTCGTATTAAAAGACCATTATAGTGATTCGCACTTAGAATGTAATATTCCAGCGATAGATAATTATTGTTGGTGCAGATTTGATTCCATCCGATGATACATTTTCAGCTTTGAGAATCGAGGGTTTTGTTTTGTGTGATCAGGGTAGTGAGGATACAGACATTGGTCTATTTATTAGAAATGACTTGATAAACTGGATTTTAGCAGTGAAAAACCATAGACTTTCAGATTTCTTGATGTTATATGAAACCATATTTGAATGGGTAATTAGCGGAAGTTCCAGTGGCGAAATTATTTCAAATTTCGAGTTAAGTATATACGAAAGTATTAAGTATATAAGGAAGAAAGGTTGTCAGATTTATTACATAATTAGTTTCAGTTAGAAAGTTAAGGTATTAAAGATTCATTTTCAGAGAGAAGTGAAAGTGACGAGAAAATAATTCAGAGGTTTGAGGAAAATTTACGTTTTGAGAATGGTCGTTACGTTACAAGGCTTTTGTGGAAGCACGATCCGGTGGATTTAAAAAACAGTTTTCCTCTAGCTAAACGGTAATTGGATAAATCGAAAGGGAATTGAAAAATGATAGCTAATTCGCCAGAAGTTTGAGAAAATACTAAATTTTCAAAAAGTAAGTAAGATAATTGAGGGAAGTAATATATTACTGATAATTTAAATAGAAAAAAAAAAAAAAAAACGTTTATCTTTGTTGTAAAAGTTGATTAAAAATCAAATTGGTAATAATACTTCAAGACATTTGTTACGACCCGCTAGTGCAGATAGCGCTAGTAGTCATATTCTTGTTTTTTACAATTTGTATTTTTATTCCTGTAGACATCAGCAAAGGAGCATGAAGTATCAACCGTCGCTCAAATAAATATTCATTTTTAGTATACAGTCCACAGCACTTTGTTTGAATAGATAAGTTTCAAATAACTAAGACTATTCATTAAACCCTTTTTCACTGACATTTGTGGTCGCACGAGCCCCAGAACCAAAAATTGATAACATGGCTCTAAAAGAACTATCAGAGCTCACCGTGTTGAGCAGAAGAAAAGCATAATAGGTCAATTGAAAAGTCCCCGGCCTACCATAGTAAAACACATTTTTTTGGCAAAATTAGTTTTTTTTTATTCAACATAATTCCCTTCAAGGGTGATACACTGATTATAGCCACCCTCCAACTTTTCGATACCATTTTTGTAGTACGATTTGTCCTTTGCTTCAAAATAGGCCTCAGTTTCGGCGATCACCTCTTCATTCGACGAAAATTTCTTCCCAGCGAGCATTCTTTTGAGATCTGAGAATAGGAAATAGTCACTGGGGGCCAGATCTGGAGAATACGGTGGATGAGGAAGCAATTCGAAGCCCAATTCATGGATTTTTGCCATCGTTTTCAATGACTTGTGACACGGTGCATTGTCTTGGTGAAGCAGCACTTTCTTTTTCTTCCAATGCGGCCGTTTTTCGACGATTTCGTCCTTCAAACGGTCCAATAACGCTATGTAATAGTCGCTGTTGATGGTCCTTCCTTTTTCAAGGTAGTCAATGAAAATTATTCCATGCGCATCCCAAAATACAGACGCCATAACCTTGCCAGTCGACTGTTGCGTTTTCCCACGCTTTAGAGCGGGTTCACCGTGTGCAGTCCACTCGGATGACTGTCGATCGGACTTCGGAGTGAAATGATGGAGCCATGTTTCATCCATTGTCACTTATCGACGCAAAAACTCGGGTTTATTACGCTTGATCATCTTCAAACACTGCTCCGAATCATCAACTCGTCGTTGTTTTTGGTCAAAAGTGAGCTCGCGCGGCCCCCACTTTGCACAGAGCTTTCTCATACCCAAATATTCGTGAATGATATGATGTACACGTTCAGTTGATATCTTTAGAGTATCTGCTATTTCATTCAATTTCAATTGACGGTCATTCAAAATCATTTTGTGGATTTTTTTAATGTTTTCTTCGGTAACAACCTCTTTTGGGCGTCCACCGTCTTCGGTGCTCATTTCACCACGTCTAAACTTAGCATACCAATCCTTCATGGTTGATTTTCCTGGGGAAGTGTCTGGAAACTCGGCATCAAGCCAAGTTTTTGCTTCAACTGTATTTTTCCCTTCAAAAAGCAATATTTTGTCAACGCTCGAAATTCCTTTTTATCCATTTTTTTCACAATATCAAAATTTGTTTCACTCAAAATGCTATAATTCACAAACTAATGATCCGACAGCTGTCAAATTTATACACGCATCTTTTGAGGGTTAGGGCTAACTAAAAAACATATGGATTTAATTTTGGTAGCGCCGTCTATGTGTCATTCCATGGACTTTTCAATTGATCTGTTATTTGCTCGGTCAAATTACTCGGATTAAAAACTCTTTTGAAAGTGCGGATTCTCCATTGAATCAAGTGGAACTAAAAAATAAACTAACATCGCTTCCCGAGCTAAAAGCGAAAGTCGACGTTTTACAAAACGAAAGTTACAGTATTCTTTCGGATGAAGAACTTCGTAATTTTGAAAACAGTTTGGATAAAATGGAGGAAGAAGCAAATAATTTAGAGGTGAGTCTCAATACTTTACTTGAATCTTCAACTTTGAATAACTCTAGATTATCTGTAAACAATGATTTTGCTAATTGTAACGTAAAACTGCCATCTATTAATTTACCTGAATTTTCGGGACAGTATGTTGATTGGTTATAATTTAAATCTCAGTTTATAACACTAATTGATGATTATACTTGTTTATCGGATTCACAAAAAATGTATTATTTACAATCTGCCCTCAAAGGCAATGCAAAACAAATGCAAACAGTTAATGATTCATACGTATCTTTATTCGACGCCTTAAAACGAAGATATGAAAACAAAAGATTAATCGTTAATAGCCACATTGCTGAACTGTTGAATCCTAACAAAATAAAATTTGAATCTGCATTTCACCTTAGAAATTTAATTGATTCAATTTAGAGTCATCTGAGAGCTTTAAAACAAATATAATTAGAACCTAACGCTTTGTGTGAATCAATACTAATTTTTGTAATCACCCAACGTCTTGACCATGGGTGTCTAAACTATGATCGTTTGAGGGCCATATTGCAAAAAAAAAAAAAAAAATAATTCTGGGCCACATTCCAAAAAAATATAATTTTCTGGGCCGCACATGCATTATCTTTTCAACAAATTGAAATAAAAATTAACTCTATGTAGTTTTATTAAAATAAATTAACTTTTTATCATATATATATTTTTTTAATTTGAATTAGATATGTATAAGTACGTTTTTATTTTAAATTTGTAAAAGTTTCGCTTCATTTAGTTTGGATTTCATAATGATGGAAAAAAATCTAATTAATGATTTGAATGAATTTGCTTTTGTTGAATAAGCAAATTGATATCAGGTTCAATAGATGAGGTAACAATTCTTATTGCATTTTCAAGATGTTTGTCAGTGATCTTTGTCAGCTTCATTCTTCAAAATAATTGTTCACAAATATAAGTACTGCCAAAAGCTGAAGATATTAATAAAGCATGATTGTGATAAATAGGATATTTACCGCGGGGTTGGTATCTTTATAAGACTCCAGTAAAGAAACATTCCCAAATTTTTCTTTCAGTTGAATGTCACTTTGTAGTTCAATGCATTTCATTTGAAGATTTGAAGGCAATTTATTTATAGAGAAAATAAAGTAGAAAATTTGTTGAAATACTCTTCATTTTTTCAAAAATTTTGAAATCTACTTACAAACTCTTGAATTAAATCAAAAATTAATGCAGCACATTTTGTGCAACTCACAGGTTTATGTGCAACCAAAGTACTGAAATGTGTCAAATCTTTTACTTTTATTGATTAAGTCAAAATTTCAATTTTCTTTCAAACGTTGTAATTGTTTGGAACATATTAATAAATTAACTTTTTCCTTGAAGCCAGAAATTTAAAGCATTCAAATGTTCTGTTAAGTTTACTAAAAATGCTAAATCTAAAATCCAATCTTCGTCCTCAAATTCATTCACAGGTTTCCCTTTTGTTTCCATAAATATTTTTATCGTAAAATCTTTTGAGCATTTCCCCTTACAGAACCATCTTACTTCTGTATAATAAATAACATCTGCGAATTCAGTGTCTATTACCTTAAGAAACTCTTCAAATTGTCCTTTTGGTCTTATAAAGCTAATGGTTTTTATAGCAACGCTTAATACACTTTTCATTTTTAAAATTCTTCCACATACAATGATATGTCATCAAGATCGTATTGCCGGCAGAGGCGGCTTCATTATTAACCATTTTAACGAGTCCCCCATTTTTACCAACCATGGCAGGGGCTCCATCGGTTATGATAGCTGATAAATTTTTCATAGATAAGGAAAACCTTTTCATCGAATAAATCTAAAGATTTGGTTGTGTCTTAACGGAACTAAAGCAACCGTTTCTTCCATGAAATTATAATGTTCATAGATTCCTCTTATAAAAATTGCCAATTGTGCCGTATCAGAAGCGTCAGTACTTTCGTCCATGGCTAACGAAAAAAATTTAAAATTAGTACAATTACTTTTTAAAGACTTTTCAACTGAATATATACAGTTAAATATTTTCTTAATTTACATTTGGGCAGCATGCGGCCCATGGGCCACACTTTAGACAAGCATGGTCTAGACGATGAATCTCGTAAGCAATTTGAAATGGAATTACATTCCAATGATTTGCCTGAATGGGATAAATTTTTAGACTTTTTAATTAAAAGAAGCCAAGCTTTAGAAAACGTGCAGAGAAATTCCTCGTTGAAACCAAAGAATGAAAATCCTCTCAAATTCAAAACATTTGTTTTAAAAATGATAAAAAAAAATTGCTCTCTATGTTTATCAGAACCACACCCAGTTTTTAAATGTAAAAAATTTCATGGTATGTCTGTTCAAGGTAGGAACAATCGAGTGAGATCTCTTAATCTGTGTTTTAATTGTCTCGGTCATCACCTTATTAAGAACTGTTTAAAACTAAACAAAAAATGTAAGTGGTGCAATGTAAACCATAATTCACTTCTTCGCAATGCAAGTAAACCCCGTTTAGAATCAAACCAAATGAACGGGAACCTTCCCCTCCCCTCCCTACATAGTTCATCTAGGATTATTTATGACCCATCTTTCAACCACGCACCAGCTGTCAAGAGTGGTCAACTTTATCAAAGCTGGACAGAAAAGTGGAGAAAAAACTGGAGCCGTTTTCATTGATATTCAGACAGCCTTCAACCGAGTCTGGCAAGAGGGACTTATTTACAATCTAATCAATTATAATACTCCCTCTTACTTAATTACCTTAATTAACTCCTACTTAAGCAATAGAAATTTTACAGTTAAAATTAATAAAACCTTTTCCAATCATAGAGAAATAAACTCGGGAATTCCTCAAGGATCGCATCTCGGGCCAACCTTATTCCAAATTTTTTGAACGATATACCCAGACATGACAACACAATTCTCTGCATGTATGCGGATGACACTGCGATACTAGCAAAACATAGAAACCACAAGGTTATCGCTCATCACATCAATAAACACATATCAAACCTAGAAGATTAATTCTCCAATTGGAAAATTGCATTAAATGTATCTAAAACGGAGGCCATCTTCTTTACAAAAGGTATCAGAGTAAACTTTCCAAAAATTTACATGCAAAACAAACAAATCCCCTGGTCTCAAAACGTCAAATACCTTGGCGTCGTTCTTGATAAACGTCTCACTTTCATGCAACATATTACACATATTCAAGAAAAATTCCGACTAGCAGCGAATAAACTTACCCCATTAATTTGTCGGAGTTCCAATTAAATACAAGTTGCTTGTCTATGCGCTATATCTGCGACCAATCTGGAATTCAACTGCCCAAATGCATCATAATAGAATTGAAATTCTCCGAAACAATATAATCAGAATGATCGCACGAGCCAGATGGTTCGTGCGAAACGAAGATATTAGAAACTCCTTAAATATCCCCAAACTGCAAAATTATACAAACTTAATTGTAGAAAACTTTAATAATAATTTAATAAACCACCCTAATCTTTCCATCCAAGAAATCAAAAATTATAAAAGAAACTACAAAATCAGCAGAAGCTTCGAATAAAAGTCCATGGACCTTACCACATAATTCCAGCAACCAATAGGAGAGCTCCCTCTCCCCTAGGAGGAGAACGGAGACTTTCACAGCCAGAAAATTTGTTCTAGGTTCTGACCTGAGTAGCTGCCTCCTGATTGGACAAGCGCCATCACCCTGTTCTCTCCCACCCCCATAGTCATCGCTCGTTTCTATTTCAAGATTCTTAACGCTAGCTCTTAAATTTTAAACTTAGGTAACTTTAATATTTAACCAAGATTTAAACTTTATTTTATTTAATTTTAATTTTTATTTTTGATTTTATTATAATTTTAATTCAACTTTATAATCATCCATTTAAACTTGGGCATTGATATTATCAGGCTTAACTTCAAATATGGAGATTAAGGCCCCATTCGGGCTAGGTGCTCCAGTGCAGAAATATTCACTACGAACCCCACTATGATGCCGACCAACGATTCACCACATGTAACATTTTCTTCAACCGCAGCGTCTTGTTTGTACACCACCGTTAAGGACAAATAAGTTTAACTTTCCTCCGCCGTCAAAGTTCAAAGTAAGGGAGGCAGCTGGCTTCAGTTGAATGGGATTATAGACAGTGGGAGTCACTAGTGCTTATGTAGCTTCGAAGCCGCGGATTCTTTAGGATTGAAGAAAGAAAATATAAACATAAAAATTGTGGGTGTAAACGGTGCTTGTACTGCAGTAACAAAAAGAGTGATCACTGAAAATTTCAACGAAAGTGGGTTATTTAAAAGAAAACTTAATTTTCCCTTAGTGCCTGAAATAACAGGAGGTATTCCTACAGAACCGTTTGATATATCAAAAATAAATTTTCCAAAAAAAATATAATTTATGCTGATACGGAATTTAATATTCCCAAACGTATTGACATTCTTCTTGGAGGGGAAATATTTTATGAGTTATATAACTTTATTTGTGTACTTTTTAATGACAATGCAATAATATTGCAAGACTCTGTGTTCGGTTATATTGTTACAGGTTCCATTCAAAACGAACAATCAAACCATTACTATTGCAATTTCCTCCAAAATGAGGTTGATAGTAATATAACAAAATTTTGGGAACTAGAGTAATTAGGCATTAAAGATGAACCGAACTGGGATCAAGATGACCAAGCCATATGCAATATTTTAAGACTTCAGTACGTTTCAATAGTGCCCGTTATGAAATTGGTTTTCCCTGGAGATAGGATAAACAAGAATTAAAAGACAATTTTTCCGTTGCAGAAAAACGTGCTAAATCTTTAACAAGAAGATTCATTCGTGACCCAACTCTGTTCACTCGATATTCTGAAATTTTTAAAGAATATGAGTCGCAAGGAATAATTGAAAAGGTTCTACAAACTGAAAAGCCAACTGATAGAGCAGTATTCTATTTACCGCACTAAGCGGTCCTTCGTCAAGAAAGCCTAACTACAAAGATGCGTATTGTTTTCGATGCAAGTTCCCATGAAGATGGACAATTAGCTCTTAATGATTGTGTATGGCCAGGTGTGAATTTAAATCCTTCTCCGATGCTAGCGAAAGAGCATACGGAGCCTCCACCTTTTTGAGAGTTAAGCACAAGGACATAATCAGTGTTGATCTCGTAACATCTGAAACAGTTATCCCTGCCCAGATTGGAACTAATGGGTACTCTACTAGCTGCACGCTTAACAAAGGAAGTTAAGAAAATAATAGATCGAAAATGCCCAACTACAGTCTTTTTCTGGACGGACTCTCAGATCACTTTATATTGGATCAAAGGTCCCAGTCATAAATGGAAAACCTTTGTGGAAAATAGAGTTCGGGAAATCCAATCCCTCACCGATCCGAAGTCGTGGTTCCATTGTTCAGGCAAGGACAACCCAGCAGATCTCCTTACAAGAGGATTCAGCGTCGAAACTCTTTCAACCAACTCCAAGTGGTGGAATGGACCCTCGTTTCTGAGTCAAACCAACTTCCTGACCAATGGACTAGATGAAGCGATCCCAAAAAGATCAGCAGAAATGAAAAGGAACTTAAACTGTTAACGCTTGCATACGCTATCACCGCGCCACCTGTAAATGAGGAGTTTGGTAACTGTGATTCTAACCGTAACTGAGACAAGAGCGGGAAGCGCTCATCGTGTATACGAGTGAAGTGTAAGACGAGCTATCTTTGAAGGCACCACGTGCAGGTGTCTTTTGTGAATTATTAAAGAGATATTTAATACAGTCCACTAAATGAGTGTTTCTTGTGCAAATGACCAATGGAACTTTAATATTGTGTAGTGAAAGATTCATGTGGTCCGAATCGCCGGAGAGCAAGTACCGGCATGAAACAAAAGTTTCTAAGTGCAGTATTGTGTTTAGTGAATAGAAGTGAGTGATATTCTTCAGTTTGTGATACGGATTAAGTGTGATATTGTGATATTTTCTATGGATAAAAGTGCCACATCAGTGCAGAAGTGACCGCTTTAAATCAAAACATCGATCCAGTTTTTGAGGTGAGAGAAATTTCTCTATTGCGTTTTCTTTGCTGAAATTTAAAAAAAAAAACATATCTATAATTAGAAAATTAAAAAAAGACGAGTTATCCCTCGTGGCTGAGGAATTAGGTTTGATAATTCCTGATGGAGCAAAAGTTGTTGACTTAAGAAATATTATTGAAAATTGTGATTTGTATATTAATGACACTGAATTCGTTCAAAATATCGTTGATTATGTTATTGAGGAAAAGAACTCAATTAAGGAAAGAGAAATAATGAAATTAGAATCAGAGAAAATTAAACTGGCTCAATTGCAACAACAATCTGAATCAGAGAAAATTAAACTGGCTCAGTTAGAAAAGGAATTACAATTAGAAAACCTTAAAAAAGAAACTCGTCAAGATAAGTTAACTGATATAGATACCTTAAACAGAAGCACTGAAAATCTAATTAAAAGTGTAAAAACTTTAACGATTTCTGCGCCTACTCGAGTAGAATCTTATAATCTTTTCTTCCAATCAATAGAAAAACCATTTAAAACAAAAAATGTGCCGGAAGAATTAAAAGCGTAAATACTATTAAATATATTAGGGGAAAAGGTATCAAATTTAATGGTTTATATGAAAGAGGAGGATATCAATAATTATGAAAAACTTAAATCTGTAATATTAAAAGAATACCAACCCACCCCGCAAGAGAGTTTAAATAAATTTCGCAATGCGCAAAAATTACCCAATGAGAATTTTGTACAATTCGCGTCGAGGTTATCTGCTAATTTTGAATATTATTGTCAATTGCGAAAAGTAAATGATTTTAAATCGTTATGTGAATTGATTGTTTCGGATAAAATATTTAGTGACCTTGATAAAGAACTGAAAACGCACATAGCAATAAAAGAGGGTGAAGGGTATTTTAAACCGCAACAACTTGCGAGAGAAATTGATATTTATCTTTCTTCCAGAGAGAAATCTAAATATGAGTCATCAATGAATGGAAGTAAAAGATATCCAATAATAAATAAAACAAAAAATCCATATAATTCAGGGTATCAGAAAGGGATTTCAAAAGTGTTTATTTCAGAAATAAAAAACTATAAATGTGTTATGTGTAAAAATGAGAAGCATGCGTTATATCTGTGTCCGCGATTTAGGATGCTGTCAGTTCAAGATCGCATTGAAATACTTAAAATAAATAATCTGTGCTTTAAATGTTTTGCTTCAGAATGTTATGTTAAAAGATGTTCGAGTAGAAATTGCTTTTGTGGAAAACCACATCATAAAATGATTCATTTTTCGAGAAGCGTCGACAACCCTAAAATAGAAATAAAAAAAATCTCAAAAAACGTCTGCCCGTGAAGGTCAAAATGAAGAATTTATGAATGTTTCCCCCCCTTCCTGCGAACTCAATGAAAATATTGTAGCTAGCAGTTTCGCAAGGAGCAAAACAAAAAATGTTTTATTGAGTACTGTTAGAGTTTTGATTAAAAATAAAAATGATGATTGGGAAGAAGCCAGGTGTCTGTTAGATGTTGGAAGTCAAACATGTTTAATAAGTTCAGAGTGCGCTAATCGTTTGCAACTTAAAAAAGAAAAAATAAATACTTTGATCTCGTGTTTAAATGATTCTTCAATGAATGTGAGTGGATGCGTTAGAACTACTATAACGAATAAAAACAAAAGTTTTCACAAAGAATTAAAAATGTTAATAGTTCGGAAAATTACTGATTTAATTCCCCAAACAATACTTGATGTTAATGTTGAAATTTCAGATTCAATTCCGTTAGCAGATTATAATTTTAATGTCCCAGGAAAAATAGATATTTTATTAGGAGCAGAAATTTTTTATGAACTATTGAGGCCTGGACAAATATATACGCAAAATTCACGTTTGCTCTTACAAAATACAGTGTTTGGTTATGTGGCTAGCGGTAGTGTAGATCAAGTTAGTGACACTAAGGTTCATTGCGGATTAATCCAAGAAGATGATTTAAATATAACGTTAAGGAAATTTTGGGAGATAGAAAGTGTCGAATCAGAAATATATAAAAGTAATGAACACGCGATTTGTGAGGAACATTTTGTTCGTACACATCGGAGAAATGAGGAAGGGAAGTATATTGTCACAATGCCCCTTAAAGAGGATCCTTCGTGTTTAGGAAATTCAAAGGACATTGCTCTCAAAAGACTCAAATCGCTGTGGGCTCGTTTATCCAGAGACACTGAATATTTAACGTTATACAAAAGCTTCATAAGTGAATATTTAAGACTTGGCCACATGAGAGAAGTGGTGGAAGAAAAAGAACCCGATGTAGTGTACTATGCCACACATCATGGAGTGTTAAGACCCGAGAATACAAGTACAAAATTGCGCGTTGTATTTAACTGTTCCACATTGACCACTAATGGTAATTCGTTGAACTCGTTACAGTACAATGGTGGAGTAATCCAAGATGACTTATTTTCGATAATGATAGGTTTTAGAAAGCATGTGTATGCTTTGACAGCTGACGTGAAGATGATGTATCGAATGATACTCATAGAACCCAGTCAACACAAACTTCAAAGAATTTTGTGGAGTGAAACGCCCAATGAGTCACCTAAAACTTATGAGTTAGTTACAGTTAGTTATGGAACTGTGAGTGCTCCTTATCTGGCAATGAGGACTTTGAAACAATTATCCATTGATGAAGAGAATAATTTTCCCATTGCATCACCTGTGTTGCGTGACAATTTTTACATGGATGATGTACTATGTGGAACTCAAACCTTAGAGAAGGCTCAAGAGTTGCAAAAACAACTTATAGTTATTATGCAAAAAGCTGGAATGCAACTTCATAAATGGTGCACAAACCATCCAGAACTATCACCAAGTGTCGATGGAAATTATAATTTCTCAAATCCAAGTGAAACCAAACCTTAGGAGTGTCCTGGAAACCAGTGGAAGACTGTTTTTCTTTTCGAGTCAAAGTGGAGCTTGGGACTTCATACACAAAAAGGAGTGTGCTGTCTACTATTGCAAAATTATTTGATCCTTTGGGACTGCTTGGTCCAATTGTATCTAAGGCTAAAATATTCATGCAGAAACTATGGCGCTTAAAAATTGATTGGACTGACACACTTCCAACTGCAGAGTATCAAGAATGGCATAACTTTTTGGTTATGTTAGAAAACATCAATAACATTGATATTGAGAGACGAATTGTGATTGAAAAAGCTACTCAGATAGAAATCCATGGTTTCTCTGATGCTTCAGAACGTTGCTATGGAGCAGTGATTTATTGCAAGTTTTTCAGCTCTACTGGTGAAACTATGGTTAGACTGGTGACTAGCAAATCTAGAGTATCGCCGGTGAAAAGCCTTACAATCCCAAGGCTGGAATTGTGTGCTGCAGTCTTACTATCAAAGTTAGTGAAAAGAGTCCTGGCTGCAATGAAACTGGAAACAACAGTATTCTTATGGAGTGATTCCATGATAGTGCTTTCATGGATCTTAAAACATTTGTGCAGAACAGAGTTGCCATCATTCAAGAGAACACATCCATAAACCAGTGGGGTCATGTGTCATCTGAACAGAACCCAGCAGATATCCTTTCACAGGGAGTGGACCCTGATAAATTGGTCAACAACAGAATGTGGTTCAAAGGTCCCACATTTCTATATAACAGTGTTTATCCTAAGCAAACAATCTCTGTGTCCAAAGAATGTGAGGAATTGAAAGCAGAACTTAAAAACTGTCAGTGTGACGAGTTTAAAGAAAAATTATCTGCTTTTAATGTGACTGTTAATAATTTTATTCATAGTATTCTTAATTTGAGTAATAATTATATAACTGTTCTTCGTATTTTTAGTTATGTTTTCAGGTTCATAAATAATATACAAAATCCTTTGTATAGAGTATCTGGGCCACTTGAAGTAAATGAACTGAATCATGCAGAAAGTGTTTTAATTAAAATGGTTCAAAAGGAGGAATTTTCAGCTGAGATTAAGTGTCTCAAGCAACAAAGGAGTGTTCTTCCAAAGAGTAAGTTAAAATCCCTAAATCCATTCTTAGATGCTGATGGAGTCATGAGAGTTGGAGGACGCTTGGGTAACTCAGGTTATAATTTTTCTAAGAAACATCCTGCTATTATGCCTAAAAATCACAAATTGACTTTATTAATTATTGATTATATTCATGTTAAATATTTTCATGTAGGTGCCTCAGCATTACTTAGTTATGTGAGAGAAAAGTTTTGGCCTTTAAGTGGTAGATCTACTTGTAGAAAAATTGTTCATAAATGTATAATTTGTTTTAAAGCTAATCCAGTTATTTCATCTCAAATTATAGATGACCTGCCTAGAGACCGAGTAAGACCAAATTTTCCATTTAATTGTGCAGGTGTGGACTTTTGTGGTCCATTTTTCATAAAGTATAGAAATCAACGTAAGGGTATTTTACATAAGATTTATGTTTGTATTTTTGTGTGTATTGTTTCCAAAGCTGTACATTTAGAAATGGTATCAGACCTTAGTTCAGGGGCTTTTATAGCCACATTAAAGAGATTTATTGCCCGCCGCGGTAAAAGTGCTAAATTATATTCTGATAATGCCAAAAATTTTCAAGGTGCGAATAAGGAAATTATGAGACTTCATAAAATGGTTCAGGATCCAGACAAAGAGTTGGCTGCCTTTTTTGCTAGTGAAGGTATTGAGTGGAAATTCATCCCACCTAGATCCCCAAATTTTGGCGGACTTTGGGAAGCCGCAGTAAAAGCCTTTAAATATCATTTTAAACGAGTTGTTAGTGGTGCTAATTTAAATTATGAAGAATTTTTAACTGTAGTTGCGGAGATTGAAGGAATTCTAAATTCGAGACCCCTTTGTCCTTTGTCTGCTAATGAAGATGATCTTGAAGTTTTAACCCCCGGGCATTTTCTGCTAGGACGAACTATAACTGCTATTCCTGAACCAGATTTTTCAAATACAAATGATTACAGACTTAAAAATTGGCAAAGATTAACAAAATTAGTACAATTAATCTGGAAAAGGTGGCATCGTAATTATTTAAGTCAGCTTCAGCAGCGAAATAAGTGGAGATTTGAAAAAAATAATGTTCAAATTGGCGATTTAGTATTACTAGTTGAAGATAATATGCCAGCACATAAATGGCTACTAGGCAGAATTATTGATGTATTCTTTGGAGATGATAAAAAAATTCGTGTAGTTCAAATAAAAACTCAATTTGGTGTATTAAAGAGATCTGTCTCAAAAATTTGTGTATTACCTGTGTCTGAATAATATATGTAAACATATGTATTTTTCTTATTGATAATTGTAAATATTAATAGTGTATTTCTTTGAAAGTATTGCCATATTCATTAATTGTGTGCTGTGTTAAACTGAGATTTTCATATAATTTAATAGTGTTCTTTTTGCTTGTTTGCTGATAATTATTCAATATGTATTGTGAAATTTTGAGTAATTTGTGAAATAGTGTTTTACATACAATGATTGAATGTTTAAACATGTCAATGGGGGCCGGTATGTTAATGCTTGCATGCGCTATCACCGCACCACCTGTAAATGAGGAGTTTGGTAACTGTGATTCTAACCGTAACTGAGACAAGAGCGGGAAGCGCTCATCGTGTATACGAGTGAAGTGCAAGACGAGCTATCTGTGAAGGCACCACGTGCAGGTGTCTTTTGTGAATTATTAAAGAGATATATTAATACAGTCCACTAAATGAGTGTTTCTTGTGCAAATGACCTTTGGAACTTTAATATTGTGTAGTGAAAGATTCACCCAGAAAATGACATTTCCCTGACAGTGACAATTACTCAAAATGATTTCTTTGAGAACATAATTAATATATCAAACAGATATGTAAAATTAATTCGAGTTATAAGTTTTCTTTACAGAACCAGAAGTGCAAATATAAAAGGACCCCTTACTTCACAAGAGGTAAGTTATGCTGAAAATTGGCTGGTTCGCTCATTACATAAAAAAAAAGAGTTCCCCGAAGAAATGCGTAAATTGTCGGCAGGTGAGCCTATTCCTATAAGAAGCAAGTTAACTTCTCTTAATGTCTTTCTTGATGAGAGTAACATTATTAGAGTTGGAGGCAGACTTGCAAATTCAAGTTTAAATCAGAAGGCTCAATTCCCCATGATTTTAACGAGTAAACATATTTTAACTGACATTATATTGTGCTATTATCATTAAAAATATTTCCATGCAGAGCTCCACTCCCTTTTATATCTTGTTCGTCAGAAATTCTGGCCACTCAATGGCAGAAATAATTGCCGTAGAATTATTCATGAATGTGTAATTTGCTTCAAAAATAAGCCTATAACATCAAATCAAATTATGGCTAATCTACCAAGAGATCGTGTAACTCCAAACTACCCTTTTAATGTCACAGGCATTAATTTTGCAGTCCCATTCCTTATAAAGTTTACAAATCAAAGAAAAGGAGTACCAAATAAAATTTGTATTAAGCTCCGAGTTGTGAACCTGCGAAAGCCAAACGGAAACATATTGAAGAGAACAATTAGAAACCTTTGCATATTACATGTATGAAATTTTGTAATTAGTAATTATTGTTTGTTTATAATTCAACTTTAATCATATTTAAGTATTGCAAAATGTATTTTGTATTTAAATATTGTAAACATATTAAGTGTTTGTGTATTTGTATTGAAATTTCATTTCAATGGCGGGGACTGTTACGACCCGCAGATGGCACTAGTATTCATATTCTTGTTTACAATTTGTATTTTTATTCCTGTAGACATCAGCGAAGGAACACGACGTACCAACCGTCGCTCAAATAAACATTCATTTTTAGTATGAAGTCCACAACTCTTTGTTTGAATAGATAAGTTTCAAATAACTCGAAGTCTATTCATTAAACCCCTTTTCACTGACAATATTAACAACCTGACGTGTTTCACCATTTTGGACTTGCTAATTTCTGTGAGATTCATCGACACATTAAGTATTTCTAAACAATAAAGGTTAATACATATTCTCTTTGATGAAAATTCTATTTGAAAAAATGATTAATAAGCACAGTTATATAAAATTTGGAAGAAATTTTTGAGAAAACTGAGACATAAAAGACAAAGTGTACATAAAAATTCAATATTTAGTGGAAAATTTAGCAAATTTTGAATTAATAAGAGATAGATTGAACTCTTCTTTTTATAATGAATCATTGAGGTAATTTTATAGAGTAAGATACCAATAGAGATTAATTTTCCGAAAGAAAATGCGAAAAATACAAAAGTCATGTATTTTAATTTAAAATCTTAAGTCATCGATAAATATAGACATAATTAGTTGCAGGAATGTGATCTGTAGGCATTGATTATCAGTTTCTGCCTAATCAAACACTTAAAGCTCACGTGTATTAACACTTTTTTTTCCCGGAACAATAATAAGTTATTATTTATCTTCAAACCAGAATTTTTTTGATGCTTGCAGTTTGACATTAAATTTCATCATTAATTAGTTCCTATCAAACTAAGATTATTCTTTCGATTTTTCTCAGATGTTTTTGGCCGAAAGTACATCAGATTCGAAGTGTTTGTTTTGCAGATTGACCATACAAAAACAACCGATTTGTGGAGTATCCAAAAAAAAAAAAATCGATAGAGGACTCACAAAATTGATAGGGGGTACAATTATTTTCCCCCTTCAAAAAGTTCATAACGTTTAACTTTGTTAGTTCATTATTCAAGCTTACTTAATCCTTAATCTAAACTAAATATTAATTCAAGAATCAAATTTAAATTGAGAACTAAAAACTTACGGATCGATAGATAACTTGTTTTTGTCCTTGGACCCAACATATACCTTTGAAACAAAATAAATACTTTTAAATGTTTCGATTTCCTGTTCATGTACGTTATTTTTCTGTGCATGAAATTGTGACGAGGGGCCAAATGCCCTCGTGCCACTTACCCTTTGACTTTACTAAGAGATCAAAAACATACCCGATCTTTAATCATTGCAGGTATTATTCCCGGTCGAAGCGTCCAAGGACCAATAATTGAAATTATAATTTCAACTGTAACCAATCTACAGAAAATATATCGTATGGTTTTAAAAAGGCATCCACACAGAAGTATCGAGGTGGAAGAAAGATCTGAAACGTTCAAGAGATCGGTAATGTTCATGAACATTATTAGAAATAGTAAATAACTGTACAACTAGCCCTTTACCAATGATTATCTCCTTTGCTTTTGTAGATACAACAAAAATATAAACTTTTTATTTTGATATGATTCATATTACTAAAATTAATTTAAAAGTAAAAAATAGCAATACGGGTGTGCACCGCAATCTGTGAACCAGAACAGCTTTTTCGGAAAGATGAAAAGAAATATTGCTAAAAGGATAGGGGAAAGACAAATACAGTGATTAACACTTTTTAAAAAAAATAACTAAGACCAAAAATTTTGTCATAAGAGATTAATGAAGATTCGAGATTAGCACACCCACTGGAAAATACTCCAGGAGATAAAGCATTCAAATTAGTGAATTTAATGTTCGCATTCACACACAAACGACCCTTTAAAATATTATCGGTTTGTATTTTTCCTGCAGGATATTCCTCGAGCTTCAGTTACGAAGCCAAAACAAAGCCCAGCTTTCAGAGTGAGGGTGTTTTACTTAGACAGCGTAGACTAACTTGCTCTCTTTTCCGATAAAACAACTTCACAAACATACCACAGATCCTTTTATAACCAAACGCAGCAAAACTGGCAAGAAAAGGATGCATCATCAAGATCACTCAAATAGTGGGAAAAAAATATTTGACTCCAGTCAGTAACATTTAAACTTTAAAATTTCGAGTCAGAAGTTGGAACTTTGAACTATCGAAAACTTTTGGAATTATTTGGTAAGACAAATTTTCTAGAATGAAACCTTTTTTTTTCCTCAATTGGTGAGCTGTTTTGTCTCTTCGTTTCTTTAAAAAGGTTAGTTTATGTAAACATTGAAAGACTTTGTAAATGTTGCTTCCTGCTCGAGAAAAACTACTCACTCACCTGTCCTAGCTATGGGAGATTTTTTCTTGGTTCCGCGCATGAACAGAACCATGAAAGAACCCGGTTCGACGACGTAGAAGTGGAAAAGAAAAGAAAAAGGAAGTAAGAGCTTGTTAATTTCCTTGATAAATAACTTGTGAAAAGGCGCTGCGATCGACTATCAAATTGTGTTTATACTCCTAAATAAATTAATTGTGAAGCGGCGTTGCGATCAAACTTTCAAATTTTGTTTGTTTTTATGTGGGAGGGGAGTTTTGTGTGTATGTGTGTAACCGCGTTAGTGAAGTAAAAGGAACGCAAAAGTGTCATTTCGGATGTAAAGCTTGTTATTATTAGAAATCCTTTGATTAGTTATATACATTCTCCTCTTTAATTGTTTTGAGAGCAGCAATAGCGTTACATTAACATTTTTGGACGTCTCTTTATGAAGGGGGGGGGGGAGATTTTAATAGAACCTTTTGACGTTGTGGTTGATTATAAATTGTTCCCCCTGGAACGGTCATTGAACTTTACGGGGTGAGTACGTCCATTTGAATTCTATTTATCAGTTTTTATTTTAAGAACAATTATTGTTAGTAATTTATTGTGTATAGTGATAAGGCTGCAAATTTGAAAGATTTTCTTGCTAAGAAACTGTGCGAAAGAACAAAAAAACGAACGAACGAAATTGAAACAAAAACTGTCTGAGCCAAATTTAAGTTTAAGTGAATTGGAGCTATTGAGAACAAAATTTAAAAAATTTTAAGATGAATCTAATTCTATTTTCGATTCTATTATCAATCTAAGTGTGTGACACTGGGCGGTTCGAGAAAATGAGGTTGAATAATTCCTGTGTTCAGCAATTGTTCCAGAGTCGGAGCCGAAAATTGTTGCAAGTTATCGGCTGGTTAATGTATGCTTAAAGTCAAAATATTCTTAGTGGTAAGAGTCAGTTAGATTGTTACTGGTAGATTGAGTTAAAATAGTAAAGGTCTTGTCCGGGAGAGTTTTTATAATTGTCTTTACATAAGAAACTAAGTAATAAATATTGTGATTATTGTTCTAACGTTTTTTGATAAACTTATTGGCTTTTAGTGTTAAAACATTGAGCTTAGCTATGGCACAAGAGGCAACCTGGAATGGGCTGCCGTCACAAGTGAAGTTAATGTCGGTTATGGATGAGCAAGACGAAATAAGTGCTATTCTTATTGATGTAGAATTTGATGTTAATATTAAGTTGTCAAAATATAATCAAAATAAGTTTGAAAGTTTTACTATAAATTCTGTTTCTGAGAATTCTATTGCACGTTTACCGAAGATTTCTTTACCCACATTCGCGGGAGAAATGTGTGTCCTCATTTAAAGATATTTTTAAAGCGATCAAAACACAAACTTATCAGATGCTGTAAAATTACAATACCTTAAGTCAGCTTTAAGGGGAGTTGTCTTTTGCCGAAGCACAACGAAAACAAGAATTTGAAGAAAAGTTGCGCCTTGAAAAACTTGCTGAAGCACAACGAAAACTAGACTATGAAGAGAAACGACTTCAAGATCAACATGAAATTGAGCTAGAGCGATTAAAATTAGAAAATCAAATCAAATTATACACAACGGTTGACGAAACCTAAAATTCGAAATTACTAGTAAAGGGAATATCCAAATTTCTCCATAAATATGAAGTTAAAGATGATATTAGCTTATATTTAGTTAAAGATGATATTAGCTTTATTCGAACATCAAGTGCAACGATTAACAATTTCAAAAGAACATTGGGTTTCATATCTTTTAGGACTCTTAATGCCAGAAAAGTTTCACCAATTATTTACCACGCATCAAAAAGTTTATAGCCATACTTGGACCAATTTTTATCACGAACTTGCGACATATTTCGACGGGTAGATATTAGGGTTAAAAATCGAATCTTTTAAAAAATTAAGAAAACTGATCATCTCGGATCAAATGAAACGTAGAGCTACTACCAACTTTAAGCAACATTTTCTAGACGAATGGACGATAAATTCGCCAGACGAATTAGCAAAAAAAGTTTGAAATACGAAGGCGTCAAGAGAACATTGAATCAAATGCCAATTAATACTTATTTTAGGGGAACACAAGATTTCAGAGCTCCAGAAAAACTTAACAATTCGAATCGCCACGAAAATTCGAGCAGGATAGATCAAATAGGAAAGTTGCAGCGACCACTAGTTACAATAGACATCACGATGCTCAATCCGCCAGTCACGGCAGTTATGAAGGAAATCACGTAAACTCAAATCGACGGATCCAAAGTCGAATTCACGGGAGAGAAAGATATTCGAATTCAAATGTTTCTAATCAAGCTCAAACGAATTACTCCAGGTTTAGAAGATTCAACGATTCAGTGAAAGAGCCAAATACAAGCCAGCCGAAGAGAACAACGAATTTCGAGAGAAACAAACAAGCCTGCGGCAACATGTGCCACTATCAGTCGAGAAAGTCTACTTAGATTTATGAAACGGTTTTTTCCACGTCAATGTTGATGAAGATTGCAGAAAATTCACGTCTTTTATCGTTCCAGATGGACAATTTGAGTTCAACAAAGTTCCTTTTGGGTTAAGCATGAGCCCAGGTGTTTTTCAGAGATTTGTCACAAGCATTTTCAGAGACCTTACACATAAAAGAATTTTAGTAAGCTATATGGATGACCTTATTGTTCCAGTAAAAAATGAAAAGGAAGGACTCTAAAAACTTAAAATTGTGTTCGAAGTTGTAAAGAAATATGGTCTGAAGATAAAATTCAAGAAGTATCAATTCCTTAAGCGAAAAGTTGAATTTTTTGGTCACATAATAGAGAATGGAATCATCAAACCCTCAGTTGCAAAGACATTAGCAGTTGCAAAATTTCCAGAACCAACGACCGTAAAGAAAGTACAAAGTTTTCTAGGATTAACAGGATATGTCCAAAAATACATAAAATATTACTCGAAAATTGTGAAACCGTTAAGCGACCTCACAAGGAAAAACAATCCGTTTGTTTTTGGAATAGAACAGAAAGAAGCATTCGGAAAGTTAAAGAAAGTATTGTCTGAAAGTGTAGTCTTACACATTTACAAATATTGAAGACGAACATAATTGCACACGGATGCAAGTAAATTAGGCTACTGAGCAATTTTATTACAAGAAACCGGCAATGGCAAATTACATCCAATTTACTAAATGTCAAAAAAAAAAAAAAAAAAAAAAAAAAGTCCAGCTTAAGAGAAGTATGACAGTTACGAATTAGAAGTCCTCGTAATTTATAACAGCATTAAAGAGGTTTCGAGTATACCTCCTAGGTTAGCATTTCAAAATAGTCGCAAATTGTTCTGCGTTCCAAAAAACCACATATAAAAAAGACCTGATTACACATATAGCCAGATGGGCTCTTCAATTAGAAGAATTCGACTACGAAATCGAACATCGCACAGGAACTAGAATGCAACACGTAGATGCTTTCAGTACACATTCTGTCATGATAATCAGCAATGACACTCTAACAGTGAAATTAAAGAAAGTCCAAGAAGATGAAAACATTTTAACATTGAAGTCGATATTAGAAAAACAAGATTCAGAAGACTTTTTTGAAAGAAATGGAATATTTTACAGATATTCAAATGGTAGAAAACTGATAGTATTTCCAAAAGACATGCAAATTGAATTAATTAAATTAGCTCCTTAAAAATGGTTATTTTTCAGTAGCCAAAACAAAAGAGATCGTCAAACAAGAATTTTTTATTCAAATTTAACGAAGTTAGTAAAGAAAGTAATAATAAATTGTGTACCATGTATCTTAGCTAATAGAAAGAGTGGCAAAAGAGAATGTTTTTTAAATCCTATTCCAATCAACAAATAAGAATTATCAACACATTTTTACCTTTATAGGTGCTTTTACGAAATTCACTTAGTTCTACCCTGTAAAGACAATGTCAGCTGAAAACACTCTAGAGAAGCTAAAATTACAACAAAAAAAACCTTTGAAAACCCCGTTAGAATCATATCAGATAGAGGATCACCGTTTACTTCGAAAGTGTTTAGTGATTATTGTACAGAAGAAGGTATTCAACATCTACACATTGCCATGGGTGTACCACGAGGAAACGGACAAGTTGAAAGAATCCACCGTACACTTATCCCAGTTTTAACTAAACTAAGTTTAGATGACTCTACTAAATGGTACATTGATCTACTTCAAAGAATCCTTAACAGCACAACCTGTCGAAGCACTAAATGGTCACCATTCGAACTTTTGATTGGTATTAAGATGAGAAACAAAGAAGATGTCAGAATTAAAGACTTACTTCTCAAAAAATTGTTCGAACTACACGAACAACGGGAATTCTTAAGGAAAGACGTTAAAAAGAATATAGAAAAAATACAATACGAAAATCGGAGAACTTACAACAAGAAAAGAAAGTTCCGGAATACAAAAAAAAGGTGATCTGGTAGCCATCCAAAGAACTCAATTTGGAGTTGGACTAAAATTAAGAGCGAAATTCTTAGGACCCTATAAAATCACCAAAGTCAACTCTCGCGATAGATATGTAGTAGAAAAAGTAGGTCATCCCAAAGGACCGAACTCTACAACCACCTCTGCTGATATGATAAAACATTTTTCTATCAAATTATCAACCATTATTTTTAATGGTTTAATGGTTCTACGTTTGACATTTAAATGGTTTGATATTAAAAACCATTTAAATATCAAACGTAGATAGATATTATTTGGTGATGTTCGTTTGATTTAATTTCATGCTATATTATTTTCTTTTTATGTACTAAATATTGTCTTGTTATTTACATTTTCTATATATGCTTATTTACATTTTATGCTGCTTTATATCAGTATTTTTATCATTCCTATATGATACAGTGTTTAAAAAAATTGATTACATATTTTGCTCCATGTAGAATATTGAAAGGTTTTGAAATTCATTTTTTACTATTTTTGTGTTATTAGTTATTTTGAAAAATATAAAATATAATTAGTGAAGTTTTGAAAATTCCAGTATAACTGGAAACCAGATCTATTTGGAGGGGTCTAACTCTGTAGGATTTTCCAATGTACTGTAAAACCAGTTCTTCCGATACTCGATAGATGGCACCACGAATCGGCTTCAACTATGCAACACGAATCAACCATGCAGCGCCAAAATAATACTGAGTGACATTTCGTTCTCGTCCTCTCTTTCCCCACTTTCCGCTTCTCTTCTCCTTCGCATTACCGCGTCAGAAGTAAACTCCAAATGCCCGAGTGCGTTCCAGCCCCCTTCGCCAATATGGGTTACATGAGGCAGCCATCTATTTTGCTTCGATGAACTGGTCAATTCGTCATCATCTATTGTAAATACTTTCACTCTTCATCCTCTCTTCTAATAAACGAAGTACAAGTTGAGCCTCATCATTGAATTTCTATAAAAACAACATAATGAAATCCGGAAATGGAATTACCTCCTTAGACAACCGCCCCTTTGCGTAAGAGCAAACCATCGTAGATTCGGGCATCGTAGATTCATCACCCCACCGTCTACATATATTTGAATTACTTGCATATTAGACTTAATAAAGTGGTAGTTCTAGAGCCAATGTTGCAAAGGCTTTTCTACAAATAGTCTTATCTAAGAAAGACAGAGATGCAGCTAGATTTCTTTTTGTTGAGAAAATTAACAAGCTAATCATACAAAAGTTTTATGAGCAGGTAGAAATGTGCAGATTCAAGCGTTTACTTTGAGTGAGCTCGAGTTCTTTTTTATTGGCAGCAACTATAAGGTTACATATTCAAAAATTTATTTCCAAATGTTTTTGAAATTCTTGATTCATGTATGTTTGTTGATGATCTAATCACGGGTGCAAATGATACGAAAGAAGCTTTAAAACTTTCACGAGGAGCTAAAGAAATTATGAGTAAAGCTAGCATGAATTTACGTAAATGGGTGACAAAAATAATAGAAATTTGGTTTAAAGAGTTGGAGAAAGAAAGCTGCGATATTTACCTAATCTTAAATTATCAAAATGTAACGAAACTGAAAGCTTTGGGAATACAATGAGATTTTCAAGATGATTGTTTGAATGTAGAGACTACTTGGGTGACAGAGTTTTTGAAATGAAAGAAAAATACAAAACGATTTATTCATCAGACCGGGAAAATGTATGATCCCCTAGAACTCATCACGCCATTTACAGTAAGATTAAAATTTTTGTCGCAAAAGTTATGGTTAATGAAGCTATCATGGAATGCTGAGCTTCCATCTGACTTAAATGACGAGTGGTCTCAATGGTGCAAAGAACTTTTAGAATTGAGCGAAATTAGTGTTCCAATATTTATTTTGGATTCATTTGATGGTAACATGGAAATTCTTGTTTTCTCTGAAGCGAGTCAAAAATCCTATTGAGCGGCTGTGTATATGAAAGTGAAGAATCATGAATGCGTTTCTGTGAATTTGATGACTTCGAAAAGCAGAGTTACATTAGTAAAGAAAACATTCTTGCCTAGCCTAGAATTACTGGGTGCATTGGTTGCTGCAAGATTAGGAACTGAGACTAAAAAGGTTCTAGATCGTGAAGCATTATCTAATATCTTTTTTGGAGTGACTCTAAAGTTACATTATACCGGATCAAAGGATCCAGCCGATGGAAATCATTCGTCCCAAATGGAGTTAACGAAATTCAAAAATTAACAAATTCAGACTTTTGGTTTTATTGCTCCACCAAAACCACTCCAGCTGATCTCCTGAGGCGTGGAATTAGTGCTGCTTCCCTGGGGACTAACAACAAGTGGTGGACATGTCCAGACTTTTTGATGGAGCCACAGTTTTCCAGCCAGTGCTTGACACCTGTGTTTCTTGAAGTTAAGTGCCTGACACCAAGTGAGAAAAAACCCTGTTTGGACGAGAGCAAATTTTCCATTGATGCTGATGACTATCCTGAGAAAAACATAATTCTCTGTCCAGAACTCTGACTTTTTCGATGGACTCATGTCTATTTCTAACAATTATTATAAAACAATTAATATTCTTTCTTATATTTTTAGATTTATGTATAATTGCAGAGGTAAAAACAAAAGGGATGGACCTCTTAAGGTAAAAGAAGTTGGTTTAGCTAAGGAATTCTTAATTAAATAAGAGCGGAGAGTCCTATCAGGTAAAAAAGACATAATATGTAATTTTAAAAATTTGAATCCCTTTGTTGATAAAAGAAAGGAATGATTCGTGTTGGTGGACGACTAGGAAAGGTGTCGTTATCATTCACTCAAAAGCCTCCATCGATCCTGCCAAAAAAATTGTAAGTTATGTAAAATTTATTTTTGTACTATACATAAACGATTATTGCATATTGGGCCTCAAGGACTGCTAAATGCTACACGTCAAAGACTTTGGTCGTTAGGTGGCAGAGATTTGACAACACATCTTTGCGTGACCTGCTTTAAATGAAAGCCTATTTTATCGTCACAGATTATGGGAGACTTAACTTTTTCGCATGGTAACATATCACCTCCATTTAGTGTATCGGGATTAGACCTGGGAGGTCTGTTTTTTTTTATATCTTACAAAAACCAGAGAAAGGGTATCCTTAATAAAATTTATAGATTGAAACATGTGTGCGCCTATGCTTCGTTACAAAAACCATTCATCTTGAGATTTTATCAGATTTAACTTCGAATGCTTTGATTGCCACTCTAAAGCACTTCATGGCTAGACATGGCAAAACTATTTAGGGATAATGCGACTAATTTTGTGGGAGCTAATATCCAATTGAAAAGGTTCTATAAGCTAGTTAATTTTCCAGACAAATTTTTAGCCTTACAATTTACGTCTGAGAAAATAGATTTAAATTTTGTCTCTCCCAAGTCCCCCCATTTCGGTGGGTTGTGGGAGGCTGGAATAAAATCTGTTAAATATCACTTGAAAAGAACTATAGGAGATTTACGTTTTACTCATGAAGAGTTTGAAACGGTAGTTATACAAGTTGAGGGGATACTTAACTCGAGACCTCTAACGCTAATATCAAACGATTTTGACGATCATGATGTTTTGACCCCTGGTCATTTTTTAAAAGAGAGATTGATAAACGCGATAGCAGAACCAATAATTATAGATGTAAATGAAAATAGTTGGCAAAGTACAACAAAGGTAATCCAGATTATCTGGAGAAAAGGGATTTATTTAGCTATTCTTCAACAAAAAAAAATGGTAGGTTGAGAAAAATAATATATCAATAGGTGCAATTAAAGAGGACTTTTTACCGGTTTGCAAATGGCTTTTAGGACGAGTTGTTAAATATTATTATGGTTCTGATAATAAAGTAAGAACTGTAAAACTTAAAACTAAAGTAGGAGAATTTAAAAGACCTATTACAAAAATAACAATACTGCCTATTAAATGAATCCTGTATTAATTATATGAAAATAATGCATTGTATTTTATTTTTTCTAGTTGTTATATGATAATATTTATTGTTCACTGATGTTGTGCATTTTAAATATCTTTTGATGTGTTAAAATTAATTATTTTTGAAATTTAAAATTTTTTTCTTGTATATTCATTGAAATTAAAGTAATTTCAATCCCGTGGAGTGTATCAATTCCCTTGAAAAATAACTTGTGAAAATGGCGTTGCGATCGCTTGTCAAATTGTTTTTACACCCCTAGATAAATTAGTTGTGAAGCGGCGCTGCGATCGTACCTTTCGTTAGCGAAGGAACGCCAAAGTGTCGTTTCCGAAATAAAGTTTGTTATTATTAGAAATCGTTTGATTAGTTACATACAGTCCACTTTAATTGTTTTGAGATTAGCAATAGCGTTGCATTAACAGAGCAGTCAGCCATCATTGCAGATGAATAGCAAAAATGTTTATAACAACTGAATCACCGATAGGTCAGATGTGTCGAGAGTACTATGAATATTATAAAGTTGTCAGGTAAAAAAGAAATACTGAAGTATATTTTTTAAAAATAGTTTCGAATTTATAAGTACCCCTTCATTTGTTCTTCATTGTACTCTTGTGTTAAGATATTCTAAGGTAAATATTATTGGTTTTTCTTATTTATTTATTTATTTGGTAACTTAATAAAAAGCAACAATACTTATAAAATACAGAAAATTTTGAATCCTAATTCTGTAGATTAATCAATTTCCTAACATTGTCTACTGGTTTTAAAGTACTTATACACACTGTTACGTATTACGATTAAATTTCCTTTAATGTAGTTTTTTCATTGAAAAATATGATTGATTTTAACGCAAAATTTAAATTGCAATTACATTTGAATTTACAAATAAATATTTCTGCGAAGTTTTTTTTTTATTGAAGTAAATACTAAACACAGTTAAAGGCAGCATTCATAAAAATTTTTATAGTAATTGATAAAATCAGTTATAATTTTATATAAAACAATAAATTAATAAGAAAAAATCTGCATTTGAAAAATAATAAGTAGTTCATACTTTTTCAATAATGTAATCTCTAAGTTCCACTGTGTAACCTCCCTCTCTCAGCTGTTTCAATTTTTCAGCAGGAAACCTTAATTTTGGTAACGGTATTTTACCATGCTTCATTTTACTGGCCAGTTCATCGAGTTCCGAATCATAAGTTATTTTTTCTCCAAGTTCACGGCGAATCTTGAAAGGAATAATAGGTCGAGCTATCGGTCTTTTAGAAAGTTGAAGAACTAAAAGTAAAATGTTAATGAAGTTACTGCATTCATTAGGCATGTCAAAACTACAATATAATACATAACAATAATTGTAATGTATAATTATATATAACTAAGCATAATTTTTATTGAAATCACATTCATTCGATGTATAAAACTTCTCACTAGTTGAGTGTTATTATTGCAACGTCACCAACAAAGGGCGCAGTGGCAGATATACCTAGATGTTACACAGTCGGCAGTGAGAGAAATGCTCTGAGGTTCTCGAGCAGGCCACTTCAACTAACCTTCAGCTCCCGCGAATGGGATACTTGGTAAATGTCCACTGACTGAGAGAAGGCGATCAGGATCAAAGTTTATCTTACGTTTGAAGAACGGCATAATGATTCTCCAACGCTGAAGACAATCATCTGTATTTCAATCTTCCTACTAAAGCTGTAATCATTATCTGCATATCTAACTTTAATAAAAGGATACTGTTACTTCAATTGGGGTGATTGGTATATTTTCTAAACCATCACACCCATAACTCTGGGGGCTCAACCTTCTAAAACAGGATACCTTCATCAAACCTACTGTGCCACTTTTGTTTTCTTCGCTGTTTCTGTGTACTAAAAATTCCTTCCAAATGAGTATCTTGAATAATTTAAAGAAGATTGATTTAAAATTAATTGCTGAAGAACTCGGAGAGACTGTGCCAGACAACGCAAAAATTTGTGACATAAAGAAATTAATAGAGGATAATGATTTATTTAAAACGGATCAAAATTTTGTCCACGGAGTCGTCAAATCGATCGTGGAGGATGGGACGTTTTTCAATCTCTAACTCAGATTGATGATTTGCATTTGTGGTCTAGTTTAATTTTTCAAAACAGCATTTTCCTAAGTTAGAAACAATTTCAACCACCAGGCGTTTTTAAGATAAACAAAGTTAAAAATGTTTAAATTTTCATGATTTCGAAATTTTAAAAATTTTGAAAGTGATCGACAATGTTACGCGAGGTCCATTTTGACCATGGGACATTGCCACTTATCGATGTGAAGTCCTGAATTTTAAAAATTAAGCAGGATATCACTAATGAATTGCTTCAATGCGCTCTCAGTCTTTTTAAGACTGGGAAAAGAATATAAGAGTGTCCGAGAGCGGCTCTGGGTCTTTTTTGCGATGATGCGCTTGACGCATCATACGCGGGGAGTTGTTGAAGCAGTGCATTAGATATTTGAGGGATCCTATTAAAGAAATTAAATGATTGTTTTTTAATGAACTCTAGAATTGATTCAATATTTAGATCTTTATGCAGGACTTCATTCCGGACAAAACCAGGGAGCATTAATCATTTTCCTAAGGTGGATGTTTTGAAAGACGTGCAGTCGTTTCAGATGGGTGGTTGCCGCAGACGCCCAAATAGGCGACGCATACAACATGATCGGTCTTAAGATCGACTTGTAGAGCAAAATTTTGTGCCTGATCGCCAGCTTGCTCTTTCGAGAAATCAAGCGTGTGAGCAATCTGCTCATTCCGATAGTCTTTTGATAGGTTTTTCGGATATGGTGGGCAAATGTTAATTTTGAGTCTAGAACCAACCCTAGGTACTTGTATTCAGTTACCCAAGGGAAGGGTGGATCGAAAATGGTGACTGCTGGCAAATTGCCAATACACCGTTGTTTCGTAAAGAGGAGGTAAGCGCTTTTAGATGCATTAATTTTAATTTTCCAGTTAATGAGCCAGAACTGTAAACGAGATATGTACCTCTGCAATCTTTCAATAATTTTCCAATTGCAGATGTCTTGGGACATAATGGCAGTGTCAGTGGAGTCTCCCAGGGATCGATTTTAAAGATTGGACGGGGGGAGGAGACTGCCTTTTCGACTCGAACCCGAAAACTACGGGAGTCCAGGAACGAGTGAATAATTTTGATAAGTTGGTCCGAAATTCCAAGTCGCATCATCTTGGAAATAAGCCCATCGTGCCAAATTTTATCAAAAGCTTTGGCAATATCGATAAAAAGCATACCCGTGGCCTTGTTATTGGAAAAGCCGTGCTGGACCGTCTCAGTAACTCTAAGTTACTGCGTTACTGTAGAGGGAACAAAACCATGCTGCTCCGGAATAACAATATTCCTGGAATTGCAGAACTGGTCCAGGCGATTCAAAATAACTCATTCATATGCTTTGCTCAGCGAACTGAGTAACGATATGGGGCAATAATTTTGAGGTTTCGTATCATCAGAATCAGATTTGAGAATGGGGACCACCACGGCGATCTTCCAAGCCTTAGGAAAGTAGCAGTTCTCCATTAAAAAGTTAAAGAGCAGCGTAAACAGGAAAATAAATTTAAGAGGGAGGTTTTTAAGGATGCGGTTTGAAATTAAATCCAATCCCTGAGCCTTCTTAATTTTTGTTTTATGTATAAAGTCCAAAATTTCGCTAGCCTGGACTGGTTCCAGGTCTAGGCATGTGGGGGAGGCCAAAAACCTTTGGACTTTACGTTTAGTGTGAGCTGAGAATCTGGGATTCTCGTCTTCATTTGGTTCGAATTGTTTTTAAAGGCTATGAACTATAACTTCCGCCTTTTCAATAGGAGCTACAGCAACACTGCCGAGGGTGCCCTTCAGGGGCGGAATGGTGTGAAAAGGCTTTTTGAGTCGAGAGGTTTCCCTCCAAAGGGTGTTTGAATCAGGCGAGAGGCCTTCAATGTGTTTTTCCCATCTGGATTGGGAAAAGTGCTGAATATCTCGTTTGATCTCATTACTGAGTGCACGAAGTTCAGATTTCAGAGCCAGATTCCTACATCTTTGCCAGACTCTCCGTACATAATTTTTGCGACGAATTTTAGTTCTGATCTCAATAGGGAGTCTCAGAGGAGGAGGTTTAAATTTTGGTTTTGAGGCCGCCACAAGTGCCTCAGAAATAATTTCTCCAATTTATCGATAGATTTTTCGATATCGTCATTGTTGGAGGTTTCAGGAATAGGAAAGGGTTTTGAGTTGAAAATAAATTTAAAATTCTCCTAATTGGAAGAGAGTTGCTCTGGTAATTTCAAAAATGCAGAGTTTGTATTAAGAGTCAAAATGACCGGTAAATGATCTGAACTCAGATCATGAATGACTCTTATATCATAATTAAAAGGAATATTTTTAAAGATTGCAAGATCAATAATAGAATCCCTAGCCCCCGGCCGGGAACTAGGGTTTATGTGCGTAGGGGTGTACGGTGCTACAACCCTAGCACCAGGAGTTCTGCTTATAATATTTTTGAGTTTGTGGCCAAAAGTATTTGATCTTGAATCACGCCAGTCTTTATGACACGCATTCATATCTCCAGTAATGATTAACACATGGATCAATAAGTTCCAAGACTAACCCAGAGATGACGCTCGTAGTAAACCAGTAACCAGGTCTTTCTAGAGTACTAACCTTTGCTTGAAACGTGTCAAAATTTTAAGTCGATCGGACCAGAAACAGCTGAGTTATCGAGGTTGGAGTAAAGTCGTTTTGTAGTTTGTTTAAAAAATGGAAAAAACCGAGTTTCGTGTTCTGATAAAACATTGTTTTTTAATGGGTAAAAACACCGTGCAAGCGAAACAATGGATTGAAAAATGTTACCCGGACTCTTGTCCATCAAAAGCAACGATTTGTCGGTGGTTTGCCGAGTTTAAACGTGGTCGTACGGACACAAATGACGCGGAACGCTCGGGTAGACTTGTGGAAGCCGTTACACCGGAAAATGTGAGTGAAGTGACAAAAATTATAATGAAAGATCGTAAAGTGAAGCTCCGTGAGATTGCTGAGATGACACAGATATCATATGGAAGTGTATTTACTATCCTTCATGAAAAATTGAGCTTGAAAAAGGTTTTTTCCAAGTGGGTGCCGCGATTGCTTTCGATGGAGCAACGAGTCGATGATTCAGAAAGCTGTTTATCGCTATTTACTCGCAACAAAAAAGATTTCTTGCGTCGTTTCGTGACTATGAACGAAACATGGATACATCACTACACTCCAGAGTCAAAGCGGCAGTCATCTGAGTGGCGCACAGCTGGCGAAAGCCGTCCGAAAACGCAGCAGTCAGCTGGCAAAGTCATGGCGTTTGTTTTTTGGGATACGCATGGCGTGATTTTCATTGACTACCTCGAAAAAGGTAAATCGATCAACAGTGATTATTATATTGACTTGCTGGTGCGTTTGAAGGAGGAAATCGCAAAAAAACGACCGCACATGCAGAGAAAAAAAATCCTTTTTCACCAAGACAATGCACCCTGCCACAAGTCGATGAAAACAATGGCAAAATTGAACGAATTGGGCTTTGATCTGCTTCCCCCCCCCATACTCGCCAGATTTAGCCCCCAGTGACTACTGGCTCTTTGCTGATCTTAAAAAAATGCTCCAGGGAAAAAGATTTGGCTCAAATGAGGAGGTCATCGCTGAAACTGAACCTTATTTTGAAGCGAAAGATAATTTTTTTTATAAACATGGTATTGAAAAATTGGAAAAGCGTTGGAACGATTGTATCACCCTAAAAGGTGATTATGTTGATGAATAAAAAAAAAATTTGCAAAAAAAAATGTTGTTTTCAATGTTAGTCTCGGGACTTATTGATCCACGTGTTACATTTTATCCAGAATTAAGAAGTTTAATGAAGTCCTCCTCTGGAAAATGGCATCGATTGAGAGGGGTAATGCGAATATAAGCAGAAATCATTCGCAGTGGTGGGTAGTTATTAATTTTAATTTCGATCGCAGTTGCATCAATATACTGTAACCTCGGTAAGAGGACTCTGCAATGTTCATAATTACTTTTACAGTATAAAGCGGTACCTCCGTTGATACGAGGAGTTAAATTTATTCTATCGTCTTTGAAAAGACGATAGTTGGCGATCTGGGGTTCGTGACCCGGTTGGAGCTATGTTTCTTGAACCAAAAACAGATCAAAATTATGCTCTGTGACGAAGTCTCTGACTTCGTCAATCTTGGATAGCAGACCATTTGCGTTCCAGAACCCAAGAGAAATGTCGTGCACGCCACGATTGAATTTTAATGTTGGGGTGGGGCGTTGTAAGCGCGCCCGTGCTTAAGAGCGACATAGGCCTCGAAAATAATACAGACCTTGTCGTCAGCCGCTGTGACTTGGCGGAGGGCAGGGAGACACTCCCGGAATGCCCGAGTGAAAAGTTGCTCGTCGACATTTGCGTCACTGGCGATAGCCATAACTGCTCGGAAAATTTCCCCAAAGTTTCCCGAGCTGGGAGTAGCCGTAGAATTTTGAACAGGGGTGGAATGAACCGTGGTCTGTCCAGTTAGTTATTGAATAACAAACAACGTCCCACCAATGTACCACTAAGTATCACACAGGGCTTACAGAAGATAAATATAAAACACTATATTACAGTAGCAAAAACATGTGATTAAACAATGTACAAACAAAAATTAAGAAGGATTTTAAATATCTTCAATATATTTGATAAAAAGAACAAAAGAACTTTTACTAGAAATTAAATTACTAAAATTTGGAGGCCAGTTAATGTTTAATTTTTTCAAAGCTAATTTAAGAATATTTCTCTGTGAGACAAATTTTGAACATAGAAACAGAATGTGCTCAATGTCCTCATCACCTCCGGCGCTGCAGTTGCAAATTGTACTCGAACTTAAATTGAATCTATTCAGGTATTTTTTAAAGTTACCGTGACCTGTTAGAAATTGCGTAATTTTAAAGCTAGTGAAGAAGTGATGGTAAGACATTCTTATATTGACGTCTGGAAAAAATCTTTTCGTGATGCTTGCTGTATTTGATTTAATATATATTTCGTTCCATGATTTCAGGACACTTTCCCTCGTAATCTTTTTAAAATAGGATTGAGGAATATTAACATTAAGATCAATTTCCCGCTTCGTGGCAGTCTTTGCCAGAAAGTCAGCCCTTTCGTTACCATAAATACCAGAATGTCCACGTACAAAAGAAAAACAAACAGTAATGTTCTGATCTTTGAGGTGTTTGAGATGCTGTTGAATTTCAACAACAATATCATTCGAGGAAGAAATGTTTTTTAATGTTTCCAAGGATGAGAGTGAATCAGAACAGATCAAATAGTTCGAAGCAACACAGTTTTGTTGAACAATCCACTTGATGGCGAAATTTAAGCATAAAAGTTCAGCCACATAAACAGTACACTCGTCTCTGATTCTGTATTGTAAGTACTGAACTTCAATACCTTTCCGAAAGACAACAAAACCAAAACCCACCCTACCATCAATTTTACTGCCATCAGTAAAAACCGTGATAGGGAATTCTTCCTCAGAGTTTGAACTATATTCAATCAATTGTATGGCATTTCTCTCTGAAGGGTGGGGAAGATCAGAGGGAAGCAAAACACAATCATAACCTGAAGAGGAAGAGGCTCCAGTTAGAATTTGGGAGTAAAAAACCTGCGGGATGGCCTGTCGATAACTCTCGAGAGGACGCTGGTTCTTGGGAGAGTTAACATTTTTTGTATTAGGGGCCGAATTTTTGCTTTTTAAAGTTTTGTTTGAATTTTTATTTGTTAATTTAGGGCTTGAATTTTTGCCTTTAGGAAATCGGGGGCATTGGCCGCGTTATCCCCTCCGCAATTTGCACACCTTAGAGGAGTGTCAAAGTCATTCAGTAGGCAGTCCCTAGCACGGTGAGCCCCTGCGCACTTGACACATTTGATAGGGAGGTGGCAAACTTCAGAGGAGTGAAAAATCCCCTGACACCTCCAGCATTGAGAAGGGCGCTTGTTGCCCCGGTAATTCTCAATGCTGGTTACCGTACCAAACATATCAGTGTAGCTATAAATTTGTTCAGAATTTAAATTAAGAGTTTGGAAATAGATTAATGGCATGGGAGCCTTAGTTTGGAATTTAGTTAGTTTTGGAATTTTATGTACTGTAAAACCAGCACTTTCTATCTCTTGTTTGACTTCTTCAAGATCAGTACTCGAAGGAAGTCCGCGGAGAATTAGTTTAAGAGGTCTGTCAGATTTCAGTATATATGATTTAAATTCTACGCAACGAAAGACTTAAAACAGGCGAGGAAGATTGACTCTCTCTCTCTCATTCCACAGAAACACAAATCAAAATACGAAGCCACAGAAAATTTGTTTTTTCTGAGGAGGAAGAATCTTTTCATTTCACGCAGAACTGTTCGAATCGTTTTGAAAAAAATGAAAACGAAATAAGTAATCATTTTGTAACATCCAGTATCATTTCAACACCAGAAAGTATCCCTCGCAATAAATTGGAATCAATTGATATTCTCGTAGACGGGAAAAAAATAAAATTTCTTAAAGATTCAGGAAGTGAGTTAAAAATCATAAATTAAAAACTTTTTCCAGCAAAAAAAAAAAAAAAAAAAAAACCACGGGTAATATCCAAGTAAAAAGTTGTTTTGGAAATGAAATTTTTGCTGAGACCGCAACATTTTTTTTCACTTTGAATGAAGATTGTAAACCAGACGAAATTGAAACCGTAATTTGTCATAAGCTAAAAATATATGGAACTTTTCCATCAGACTGCCTAAATCTTCTTGTGTTAAACAATTTGGCAAATGTCCAAAATGAGCAATTTAATTTTTAATTTAAAGGGAATCGAAAATAAACTTCCATTTTGTTCAGCGTTATTTGATAATGAATTGCTTGATTTGACTCATTTGACAGTTGTTTACGAAGCCAGGTTTAGCACCTAGTAGAGGTATATAGGCCTGCTAAAGAATCTAAAAACACTGATTTACGTTTAAATGCTGTGTTAAAAGATGACATTCCGGTATCTCGGAGAAAACGTCGAATGCCAAGCGCAGAACAAAAAAAAAAAAAAAAAAAAAAAGCCAAAAAAAAAAAAAACCCCCCCCCCCAAAAAAAAAAAAAAAAAAAAAAAAAGGACGGGACACATCCATTATGCGTGCATTTTAGGAACTTAAACAAAAAAGTAGTGAAATTTTCTTTTCCCATGGCTGAAATAGAGGAGGTATTAGATCGTCTAGGGGCAAAGGTTTTCTCTACCTTAGACTTAAAAAATGACTTTTTCCACGTACCAGTTGACGAAAAATGCACAAAATATTTAGCATTCAGATACCATGCGGGTTTATATGAAATTTTGAAAGCTCCATTTGGTTTATGTACTAGTCCTAGTGTTTTCTTAATATTTATATATAATGTGTGTGTATTTAGAGATTTAATAGGAAATAATACTGTTATAACATATATGGACGATTTTATTATTCCTTCTAGTAATGACAAACAGGATTTAGAAAAACTTAAACGCGGCTTAAAAGTAGCCTCATAATATGGTTTGGAAATTAATTTTAATAAGTGCCAATTCCTAAAAAGGAAAATTGAATTTTTGGGTTATGTGATTGAATAGGATGCAATTCGTCCTTCTCCATCTATAATTAGTGCAGTCCAAAATTTCCCTCGACCTAAGAATATTAAGCAAACGCAAGGCTTCTTAGGTCTCACAGGATATTTCAGAAAGTTTGTACAAGGTTATTCAAAAATAGCAAAACCATTGAGTGACATGCTTCGAAATGGTACAGAATTTGAATTTGGACCATTGCAGAAACAGGTATTTGATCTCCTAAAAGAACTTTTGTATCTAAGTCCTGTACTTCATATTTTTCAGCAGGGTAAAAGCTCTTGAGCTACATACGGATGCTAGTAGTCACGGTTTTGGAGCAATATTGCTGCAAAGCTCTAATGATGGACACCTACATCCTATACACTACATGAGTAAAAAGACTTCACCGCAACAAGTTATGAGCTTGAAGTGCTCACAATAGTCAAAGCCTTGAAAAAATTTCGAAGTTATCTCTTGGGGACCAAAGTCGGAATAGTCCACAGACTGTGATGCTTTCTACAAGACAATGCAGAAAAAAGATCTGACTTCAAAGATAGCTAGGTGGACCATACTGCTTGAAGAATTTGAGTATGAAGTCATCCATAGATCCAATCAACAGATGAGGCATGTAGACGCTTTGAGCAGGAATGCTGTATGCATGATTACCCACTTCGAAAATGAAATAACTAAGAAGTTAGTAACTGCGCAAGAAGCTGACGAGAGAGCGTCTTCATTTGCAGAAAACTCTGGTCGAGAAGGGACTTATAGAAGATTAATTTATTAAAGAAAACGTCTTGCATTTGAAAGATGGTAGACGTGAAGTCATCCTACAAAATAAATGACTCGGTAGCAATTAAACGAACTCAAGTTGGTGGAGGTCTCCAGCTCAAACCCAAATTTTTAGGACCATACAAAGAGGTTAAGAAAAAGCTCATGACCGCTATGAAGTTGAAAAAGTGGGATGCCACGAAGGTCCTGCAACAACTTCCTCTGCAGCTGACAACATGGAGCTCTGGTTAGATTCAGTCACTACCTGAACTGAGAAAACATACCAACTTTATTTTGCATAATCACATTCTGT
The DNA here is from genome assembly GCA_019974015.1 of Nephila pilipes. Lineage (NCBI taxonomy): Eukaryota > Metazoa > Arthropoda > Arachnida > Araneae > Nephilidae > Nephila > Nephila pilipes. The sequence continues at coordinate 152,769 of BMAW01096651.1, read as the reverse complement.
AATGTATTTTTTTTCTTTTCATTTTTCTTTCTTTCCTTGTCTTTTTAGTATTCGGAGGTCCTCACATGTCGATGGCCGAGCGCTGTGGGAAATAACAACGTCACGAACAGATGGCGCAGCGGCAGGTATAGCTCGATATTACACAGTCGACAGAGGGAGAGGATGCTCTGAGGTTCGCGAGCAGGCGACTTCAACTATCCTTCATTTCCCGCGAAGGGGATGCTTGGTAAATGACCGCGTGAAGGCGATCAGGATCAAAGTTTATCTTATGTGCTAAGAACGGCGTAGTGACTCTCCGACGCTGAAGACAATCGTCAGTATTTCAATCTTCCTACTAATGTTGTAATCTTCATCTGCATATCTAACTATAATAAACGGACATTGTAACTTCAAATGGGTGGATTGGTATATTTTCTGTAGATAGTCATACATCACACCCATATTGTTGTGAATGGAAGTCATTTCCTTCGTCAAACCAGTTAATTAACTTTCATTCCTTTTCGACAAGAACAGTTTAAAACAATTTTTTTTTTAAATTTCAAATATATATATATAAACTTGATTAGCTCGCCACTGCATATTTATCATTTTTGTTCAGAATTGTCTCGAAACTGTTCTCAAAATTTTTATTTTCGTTTTTGATTGACGTGTATTATAACTCAGAAAAAGAGAAATTTTAAATCAATAAAATTTACTTAGGATTCATGAATTACATAAAAAATCGGGAATCAACCAAATCGTATGATAAACAACAAACACATATGAAATGAAAATGTATAAGATATTGGCTAAAACAATGTGTGGATCTTCTTAATCTTTTAGACTTTTTTCTTTTACATATAAATGTCCATTCATGACCACAATAAAACATGAAAGAAATCTATATAAATTTCATACAGACCCAAATAGCATTTGCTTACGTATATTTTAATATTCTAAATATTAATGCCATCTGATTAATCATCGGTTTATTTATTAATTATCAACGACGCACTTAGAAGTAACATGAGAAGTATTGGCGATGAACTTCTTCATTTAATCTCAGTCAAGTGATAAGGACGACATACGTATCTGACATCTCCCTCTCTAAATTTCCATCCCAACGCCAACAGGAGGACCTGGACCCTCGATAGATTTAATGAGCATCAACCTCTTACATGGCAAGTCTTTGATGGAAACAGGATTCTACAGAACGTAGAGAAACAACGCAGCCGGCGGGTTCATTCCACTAGGCTACCGTGACTATCAAAAAACCCTCGGGAATGTGCTAGTTACCAGAATCGGTTAATCACTTGGGAGATTAATTGTAGGTAATTGATTGTTAGTAAAAGAAATTGATGTCTGTATAGTCTATTCTGCTTGCATAGGATTTTGCACGTGTGTTTAAGTCATGTGGTCGTCTGTTTAGTGAACAATTTCAGTTCTACATATATCGGATTGTTGCAAAACTAAGCGATCAATTTTGAAAACGATTGAAAAAGAAAAAATGCTTGTATAATCAGAGTAATCTCAAGAAACATCAATTCACAACAAGCAGTCATTTCTACTACCTTTGTCAACGTCTCTGGAACTGTTGAAATAAATTGATTCTCGTTCTGAAGAGCTTAAATAACGAAAAAATAATAATTTGCAAGGGGTAATGTCTGGAGGATGAGGCACAATTTCGTATCATAATTGTTGATTTACTCAATGACTGACACTATCAAAAGTGAGTTTTCCCTGAAGCAAAAAAGAAAGGAAAACCATACTTACTTGCAAAAATTGAAGGATATATATACACTGAATTCCTTATGCAGTCTCAAATCTCCTGACTGAAAATTCTCAATCCGATTTGTTATTCCTTCATTATTTACAGCGGTCGTTGTAGCATTTTCCAATTTGAATGTGTTCCGTGACTGACTTAATCTAGAGAACTCATTGAGTGAGACAAATATTATAATTGCGTCCCCATAGTTCGACCAATATGACATTAAATATATTCGTGTACTTCAGTGCAGGCTTTCTCCGGCATCCTGATATCTTTTAACGGTCATTATAAATATTTACAACTGCTCAATAACTTTCTTTAATAAAAATAAAAACATATTTACTAGGTTTAGGATAGCTTGGTCTTTTCATCCATTCTTGATATAACTTTCCGCGTGTGAATCGAGGAATGAATGGTACTGGTAACGCATACGGCGAACCGGTAAGTTGATACAGAGGACCCAAATGCCTGACACCGTTCTGTTGCTTGATTTCCATTTGCCTTTCGGTCAGACCTAAAATGCAATTTTTTTCCATTTCAATCTATTTCATATCAATTTCGGATGTTTTTTTTGTATTTAATTTCATATCAAAGTAATGTGAAATATTAGTATTTTAATGTAATAATTCACAGGATATGTGAAATCTCTGTACTATATGAATTATAGGCTCTGGGAAGGACAAATATGTGTAATCCAGATCTCGGGCCCAATGACAATTTGTGGGCCACAAAGAAATAATTTTTTAAAAAAATATATTTTTTCGAATAGAATGATGTAAAAAGGAAACGATGATGGTAATCAGACTAGATCAGGGATGCCAGACACGAAACAACGCCGCACAAGAATGATTTGTCCCGAGACCCGCATATACATTTAAATGTACCTTCGGTAGAAAATTAATATCTGTTGTCTGTGAATATAATGAAAAAAAAAATAGATGGGTGCTGTTATATTTCTTTCCTAATATGTATGAATTTTGCACATTTGCGGACGGTGAGTTGCATGAGTTACTGGACGCGTTGAATGTCGTGCAATCACTTATTGTCGATTGGGGTTTCTTAGAGGTAAGCATCAGCTTAATCAATGTTGTCAGTATTGTCTAGTGGTTTAAGCTAGGTATATCTCGGGTTTGTGTTCCTTTCACTGTAAAAATATACAAATTATTCTGATATATCTGTCTAATCAGCTCACCAACTATAAGAATTGTTAATTATGTAAGTTAAATTTCTTTCAATTTTTGTCTGAATTTGCCTTATTAAATTAAAATGAATGATATGTACTTAAATTATATCAATTTATACTCTGTTTCTCTCTGATGAAATGAGTTCATTTGTCGAGGTCATGTGTTATGGTTTATTTCGTAAATAAATTTGCATAAAAGTGATTTTGTGAATTTTTAGGCTTTCTCTTTATAGGAAAGAATGAATTATGAAGCAAACATATGTTTTTTTTTTATTACTAAAATGGCGCTATTTAACTTTAAAGATGTTAACAAAATCAAATCAAAGGTAACAGAAATGTCTCTGCATTAATTTTTCTAAAAACTTAAAAAGACGTACATAGTAAAATAATTAAATAAGGAATCATCTTTAATATTAAAAATAAGCCTTTTATGATAGATTTTTATTTGTTTTGATGGATTAGCGTAGTCTTCATTCAAATATCTTATTATTTTACCTTAGTAATGATAATCAATTGTTGTTGATTTGTTGTTGTGTAATGTTCGAAAGTATACTTATAAACAAAATAATAAACGAATAGATCCTTCTGCTTTGCTGAGCAGTTGGATACTTCTATGATAAGTAATCAATCACTCTTAGAGAGCAAAATTGATGCAGCGAGGACATATTCGTTACTATACCCTTGCAGATAGATGTATTGTTACATCTCTATCCTGTACCAAACTGGATTTTCCCTAACTCATGTGCAGTGACACATATTTAACATTAAAATAGTAGTCGGGCTTTGCGAGGTGTTTAGTTTTATTTAATTTGCTCCACGTAATCCGCAGTATCCCGGATGAGAATCTATAAAGCAGGATTAGTCAATTTCTGAATACAAGCGAATAGATTTTCATGCTTGATACATACACCCGATACTGCTTTAACATACAATTAATCGAATCAATATCATTCAAGATTATTATTTCAATGAAATCATGATTATCTTATAACATTCCTTTGTGCAATTTTATTTTTATGTTGTCAACAAAATGTGAAATTTTGACTATGTCGAAAATATTCTATAGAATACCGAAAATGAGATGTCCATTGTATGAAAACCTGTAATTTCTTCGAGACGTTATATACGATATGTGCCGGAAGTCCAAATCAACAAAATATAAAACTCTCCTATGTTATGCCTCTATTGTTTTATGAGCTCCTTGCTTCAACATTGAAACTTCTTTAAAGTTAAATTCAATTAAATTTGAGTCTGAATATACAAGACGAAACATGGAAATGGATTCAATAAAAAGTTTCCATCTTTGAGAGCCGCTGCAAAAAACTGACTCATCCGATATGCAAAGCAGTTGTTATGAAAGCGGTGGACGATGGTTTTAACGCTCTGGAGATATTAAAGGAATTTTAATCCAACAATGAGCCTTGTCATAATTCATGTCCAAAGAACTAATTTCTGCTCTTCAGCGGGACACTTCTGCTTAATCTACAATTATTAACTACGATTTCCTAAAGTATGCTGTTAAAATTACCTTTTTCATTTTTATAGGAAGAAGGAAACTGAAAGCCTTTTGAATTGCCACCCAATGCTCGAAGCTAGGAATAATTCAGCAAATATTTTTTTTCTTATTGTAGAGAAATCCCTTATATATTCCATTCAAGGTTTTACAATAATCTCTTCATATTCTTTTGATAAAAAATGCTTTTTTTTTCTCTTTCAAAAGCGTACGATTTATGGTTAAAACAAGAGAAAGTATGTAAATTATTGAACTGGAACTTCTTACTTTGCCTGAAAAATGTTACGCATTCTATAGCATATCTGTTTTCGGCAATTTGGCTATAGATTATGTAATATTTTGAAATCTATTGTAACGTTTGAAGGAAAATTAAAAATATTGAATATTCTAAAGAAAAGATGTTGATTTTAAATACATAAGTTTATCTCATTTTATTACATGTACAGCTATTTACAGATAAGTTTGACCTGAAGTATTAGAGACAGTGTCTCTGGAATCAAATCAGGGACTGCCGAGTTCTTGCTGAATAAAAAAAAACCCTGCCTCTCGTCGGCTTGGATTTGATAAAAATTTGCAACTGTGGCAAAGTCGGAAAACTTATGTAGCTCTGGCTGTCTACAGAGAACTCAGCTATTTATGAGTTCTATAACTTACAGATTGAAGCATTCAGATGAAGAGAGTCACCAGAACATTCATGTCGACATCGGCATTCTACACGCAAAAAGGCTGACTTATGTGAGAAAAAACAGGAATGGAGATGCTATATACATTATTTAATTGCTTTGAAATTATAGAACTTTTCAAGCATTTTTGGTAGCGTCTCTGAGTAAATTTAACTTTAAAAGAACTCTCAATACTAAAAAAAATTTAATTTGCTCCAACATAATAATTACCGCATAGTCTTGTAGATTCCATATGATGATGCAATACTGTAGCTTTCCGACGCGTATTTTGAAAGTAATATCTTGCGATCTCCTCTGGACTGGCAATTAATACGAAATATGCAATGGCGGACAGTATTAAACTCTGTCGAGGAGTCACAGGTTTGCTTGATAAATTTTCTTCGATGTTATCTAAAGAGGAAAAGGAGTCTCTAAGTTAAAGTTCTTTGTTAATATTATGAGCAAAACATTTCAAATAAGAATTATATTTCTTCCACTAAATTCATCGATTCATTAAAAGATTTGAAAAAAATTGTCTTCAAGCACGGAGAAAAAAGAAATACTCAAAAATGAATACCCAGGCATACTCATTTTGAAATGAGTAGGTTTGCATCAGATTTGAACGTATATCTTCATCGAATGTAAAACATTGCATGTATTTAAAACCAAAAAGAATGTAAATCAACACCCTCAAAAAATTATTAATAATATTAAGATCTATAAAAGTTCCTTTTATATACTAGCTACGTATTTTAAAAATTGGGGCTCAAAAACAAATATGATTCGCTTAAATATTTCGATCTGTATTTTGTATTTATCAAGCTACACGTGGATCAATTTGTGAATTTTAAAATGAGTACGTATTACGATTCAGTTGTGGATACGATTCAGCAAGTATTTACATTTTTTATATAGTTGAAAGCATCCTATTTTAAGGTAATCGCCTCACTACGCGATTTTCGGTCAGAAAGTCGATTTTTTTTATTTAGAGTCTTTTATTAAAGCCTGATTTTCTAGAATAGTTTCCATTTTGCTTCTATCTTACTTAGAACTTGAGTTATAAGCATTTTAATAATAGTATGTGTCAATTTTTTTGGAACTGGAAGTAGCATTCTGCTACAGGAAATTGAACTTTAATGTGTGTTTGTTTACTTTGATATTTTTAGTAATATTGTCATCCAAATATCTTTCAACCAAGACCCAAAATGTCAATGTATCTTTTAATGGTATAATATGACAGAGTTGCAAAAGAAATTTTTGAAAACTGGGAAATTCGGTGCATATGATGCAATTTAACAGAAGAATATCAAGGCTGCTTAAAAGTCTTAAATAAGCTGAATATTGAAAAACTAGGCTTTGAAGCGTGTATGCAAGCGTAGGAAACTTCTAAAGGACACCAATAGGAAAAAAAATAACTTATTTAAGTTATACCGATAGTGAAGTATACAAATCAGGGGGCTGTTAAGGTTAAATTTTTAATTAATTAGGTAAGCTTCTGGGTTGAAATATATTTTTAGCGTTTTCTCAAAATCAAGATTTCCATGTTTGGCTTCAGCGCAAAACATAATATTAAAAAAGGTTATGTATATAATGTTATGAAACTTTCATGGAATACTCTAAAAGATAAAATTTTTAGATATGAACCTCTCCTTTTTTTGTAATTTTGCATTTTATTGTTGATAAATTATCTCAAAATTGTCATAATTAATTATCTTATTGTCATAAATTATCTCAAATTTTTACGTTTTTTCTATATGTTAAAAGTACGACTTCCTATAAATATGTAATTATCAGGGTTATAATAGTGAGAGAGGCAAAAATCCTGAATTAGATTTAATTTATTATAATAAAATTTACAGAATCGAAATAACTATTTAAATTTTAGTTTTGGTGCTTTGCTCAAGTGTCACTTTACTGCTATTTTTATGTATCTTTTGAGCTAAAATATTAAAAAAACTTTTTAATAATTTTTTGAGATTGTTGATTTCCCTTTTTTTTTTTTTTTTTTTTAACAAATATATTGTTTTACATTCGATAAAAAAATATACGTTCAAATCTAATACAAACATACTCATTTCAAAATCAGTATGTCTGGATATTCATTTTTGAGTACTTCTTTTTTTTCCGTGTGGGACATAACAGGAAGGATGCCTGATTAGATTGTGAACATTTGTTCCAAAATACACATAAATTTGTGTTTAAATTAAAACCATATTCTATAAAAACATATATTCTGAAACGTCTTACTCCTGTCATAAAACATCTGAAATTTATTTCAATTAATTAAAGAAAAATTTGGAATAAAAGTTATTTTTGTCAACATTTTATTCTGTGTGTATAATTTCTTACTTTTGAGTACCAAAATGTTATTCTATAAAATATTCTCAGCATCATACACAAATATTCACATGTATGAAAATAATTGTCATCACTGATCTGTACAAATTAAAGTCGAGAAGCTTCTAAAGATACGATTACAATGTAATATTATGAAGAGTGTGCAACACACAAATAATTAATCATAAGAAAATCATCTTCTAAATTGATCAATAACAATTCTTAAGATATAATAGAATCTTTCTAAAGATATTACTATATAACCTTTGAAATATGCAATGTTTTGAAAACCTTTAAGTATTCTTTAATTAATTTTTCGTTCAAATTTGAAAATTCTCAATACCAAACAACAAAATTACCAGACAATTTCCTCAAATGTTGAAAATAAATATATCTCAAATAATCTTATTTAATAAAATTATAAGTAAAAGTAAAGAAACATTTTTTTTAAATGTTAGCTAATCACAGTTAAGGTATCCACCTACCTTTGAAGAAGATTTTTTCTTAAATAATTAAAAAAAATAACTTTTTATGTGTATTATACTATAGGATATGGTTAAAATGTAAAATCGGCTATGCACTACAAAAGTTCATTTTATATACTAGCTACGTATTTTAAAAATTGGGGCTCAAAAACAAATATGGTGTGCTTAAATATTTCGAACCATATTTCGTATTTTACTGCGCTATTCGCGGAAGAACACATGACTATTAAAATGAGTACGTACTACGATTCAGTTCTGAGTACGATTCAGTGTTCCTTACATTTTATATTATTAAAAGCATCCTAATTAAACTGATTTGCTCATAAATTTATATAAAGAAAATGTTTCTTTAATTTTTGCTAATAATTTTATTCGGTTGGATATGAGTTTAGTGTACTTCTTGGCGACTGGAAAAAAAAGGAAATATTATGGTAATATTGATGCCTACATTGCGAAAAACAGGTATTCAAAAGAGAGTGCTCTCTTTTAAAAACTTCACATACTTAAAATGGCTCCGATTCTAACGTATTCAAATTTAAGACTCGCACGTACTCATTTTTGAAGATATTTTAATATCAAATATGAGTGTGGTATAGAAAAATGAGTGTCATGTAATTATTTGCGAATCTGTTACTGCATCAAATACGAGTATCAAACAATCAAGTAAGTATGTTATAAATTTATCTTCTATACTCTTTGTTGTATCGAATATGAATTTTAAACAGAAAAATATATATCAACTTAAATAAGCGCTCCTTTAGTAAGTTTCATTTCCTTCATCTTACATATTATTTAACATACACTTTACAAAACTTCGAATCAAAATTCTTGCATTTAATGTGCATAACAAACTATTACTTTTAGAAACAAAAATGCAACTGTTATGTAGTCAAAAACTGTACTTTGAACTTATACCTCAAATTTAAATCAATTCGAGTGTTTGATAAATCTTTAATTAACGAAAATAGATTCGATTCAAGAGTTAAATTCTTTTAAAAACAAATTTGCTAAAACTTTGAGCTAGTAGTTCCGGAAGCAATTCCGTTCATTAAGAATTATATTAATGTTTTTAGAAGCAATATATAGTTTTGTTAAAATCCTATGTATACAGAAAATTGAGTTTTACTTACAGTTCAGTCTTTTAATAATAAGTTATTGCAAATATCTTGGAAATACCATGATGAATATTAGATTTTCCATAGTAAAAAACTTAGTGTACAGCATTTTTTTTTATCTAATATATATTTCCTTTGGAATTAACACCATAACAAAGCTAATACCCAAAATTAATGATTCGCTGTACACAGAAAAAATCAAACCAAATCATATTTTTGAAAAACTTATTTAGAATATCATACACATACATATCAGACATTTAAAAATAAAACATTCACAATTTTGAAACAAGAATATTAAAAAAAAAATGTATAATTTTTTAACTCCTACAGATGAAGGCATATTGTTTTAAACGTCACTTATAAACAATGTTATGTAATCCATACTATAGTCCAACTCCAGCCCTATTCATACAACATAACTTATGTTTTAACGTAGTGTACAATGAGGCATCATTTAAAATTATAAGGAAGTTCTAATACGTAAAGGTAAACAGATTTTTTTTATTTCTTTCAAATAAACATTTTGTCAGATTACTAAATACGAGTGAAAATGCTTCTCAAACAATGCTGTTTCAAATAAATATGTTATTTATGCATCGTTATTATATAGACAGTTCTTTAATTTTACGAAAGAGAGGCAAATCATCTACACAACCAATTAATACAGCTATATTTTTGGAATATACTGAACCATTATAATATAAACTATTATATGTAAGAATTTCTGCTTGGTCTGTGAAACCATCCATTCTACATAGCAGTTCTTGCTGCTTTGAAGTATGAACTTTGACACACTTAGATTTCAAAATATTTGTTATACAAAGAATTTTAAAGTTTTTTTTTTACTAAACACATGTGTTGTTTTTAATTGGTGTTAGTGGATTAAAATTTACTTGGACAGAGCTTGTCTCCTTATGATTATAAAAAAATATCAATTTAACAAGATTTTTTTTAGAATTATCACAAGTGTTTTCAATTAAAGCAAAACAGTAAACCTTTTTTTGCATGACGTTATAATAACATAAATCTAATTTAAACAATATGGATCAGTTCATAATTAAGACCGAATATCCATTGTACATTAATGTTTGTAAGTACATTTAATTTTTATACATAATGTTGCACATTGTAGAGAAATTTTGGAATATAGAATAATAAAAAGTATTGAAATTGATAAACATATTTCGTTTTGCCAATTGATTTTTTTCATTTTGTAATTTCTGATCTAAAAAAAGTGTTATAAAATTTATATGAAATTACTCTCTTAGAAAGGTTAATTGTGCACAAAAATATTTTGTGAACTTGCCTATTTCAAGACATGCAAGCCACTTTATTGGTTAGCCATCTTTATAAGCAGAATTTTAAATTACGTGATTTTAGCACTTAGATTTGTGTCATGATATACTTAAACTTTTTCAATTTTGTTTTGACCTATATTATGTTCTAATGCAACAACCACTGCCATAATGTTTTGATGTTTGCACATGTTGCTTAAAGTTGAGTTCATTTTTGACCTGAATGAATCAAATAGTATGAATTATTAGGTATCTAAGTAAATATGTAAAACTTGCAACAAAATATTTTTTAAATAATGTGCCAAAATAAGGTGAACATTTATTACATTCATCACATAATTAAATTGGTCATAAATCAAACATAGCGAAAAATTAATAATTTTACCAACATATATGTCTACCAAAACAAACTTTTGTGATATGCGTTAACATCGGATTTCTCTATGAGCAAGTTGTTTACATCTTGTACATCAATTTTATTTCGATTCATATATTTAATATCATAATTCTCACATTATTCAATTATTTACATTCGGTAGGAAATAAACTGAGTATATTTTTATATATCTATAGACTTATTCTCGTTTAAATGTTGCTCGGTAAGCCTGTTTAAACTTGAATCTGGCATTTGTTAGTGTACTTCCGATATAAGCTTTAAATTATTTTCTACCTTAAACAGATTTATTTTTGAGCTGTTAACGGCTATTTCAGCCTTTTTTTTTTTTTTTTTTTTTACTAAGCTTATTTTCTATTTAAAATTATTTCATGTTTTAATAGTTATGCATCATCAGATCATCGGTTTATTCCAACATGTTAAAAATAAAGGCCCAAATATTTATTCCAGTATTGTAATTATTCTAAACCCTCTGAAAAATACATGTGAATAGTTAAAGTGTAATTAAACTCTTCTGAATTAAAGTATCTTCTATGTTTAAACAATTTATGTTTATCAGTCTGATTCTGTTTAAAATATAAAGCAATATTGAATTAAACTATTTTCTCTTTTAATCAGGATACACCATTAAGCTGTAACAGTTATATAACAATTTATTATTTAAACGAGTGCAATTTTATACTTTAATTAAAGTTTTTTTAATGTGTTTTGCAAACAAAATTAATTTAATTATAAGTTGATTACAATGTTTCAAATAGGAATCAACAGTATTTAAGAAAAACATATGTGAATGCATAAATTCCATATACGATTTCAAATTTAATAATAGCTAGCATTAAATTTTTTTTCTTTTTCCCAAAGTAATATTTATTAATCAGATACAATTTTTACTTATATGTTTTAATATAAAATGAAGTGCAGAAAAAATTCTGACTATTGTGAATAACAAGACATATCCCAAAACTTATATTAGTGATTATTTGATTTTTAAAAACATGTATAAAATATTGAGTTTTCAAATTATATTTGAATAGAAATGATATAGTCTGGGGTAAAAAGGAGAATTTTGAGGAAATAAAAAAAATTTACATTCTATAAATCTTGAGTACTGCTTAAGAATCTGTTACGTTGCCTTGTGCAAATGTGACAATTGTTTCTTCAAGCCAACACCAGAATCTTGATTTTACTTTGTAATTCATCTCGACACAAGCATATTTTTTAAAAACGTTAATTTTAAGATGTGCATGAATAAAGTGGTTAAGTTGTGTAAATAAAAATGCAAATATCAGCAAATAAAAGGGCTAGATAATATGCTCGGCCTTGTTCTATGGTGAACATAGAACAACATAGAACAAGGTGAACATAGAACAAGGCCGTTTTTACAATTTAATGAATTATAAATAACTATAGTGTTTGTGTCATGTATTGAATACAAAAGAAATTGTTTTATTTATTCTGTGTGCATGAATGTTTGAGTTCAAATTGAAATAAATATTTGGTGCTGTATGTTCAGATTTTATTCTATGCATGAACTGGAGTTGCATGTTTGAACTCATGCATAGAATAAAACACACACCGCAGTAACATTACCGTACCGTAACATTACCGTACACACCGCAGTAACATTACCAAGATTTCTTTATCTAAATCCTCATGTGTCTCGTGCATTCACATTCAATAAAAGTTTCTTGATTTGAAATATCGGCATTTCCATTTGACATTTCATTTAAAATATTATTGTGCGAATGTTTAAACTAAATTATCATGTAAATACAGAATTTCAGAGTTAAAAATGTTTTGAATAATCGAAGAGAATGAACACATTTAAATTCGATTTCCTGCACGCACATACAATTTCGAATAAATTTGAATTCAAATAAATTAGCTTAGTTGGTAAATTTCGAGAATTTCCAAACAATGTTCAAACAATGAAAAAAATCGCATGTTTGTATTTGATGAAATAATTGTACAAATAATTCTATCAAATTCTAATTGTTTCAAATAAATTTTAAAAACGCTATTTAACAACAACAAAAATTTATAACTATTAACATTATCATGCAAAATTTTATCAAATCATACCGAAGAGTTTTGAAAATTATTTTATATGTACATGATTTGTCTAATAAATAATTAATTTGTCTAAATTAATTTTTTCCAGCCGATGGTAAGGGGTAGGGATAGGAATTTCTTTTTTCTTTTTCTTTTCTTTCTTTCTTTCTTTTTTTTTTTTTTTTT
>BMAW01096651.1:57918-139397 GCA_019974015.1 Nephila pilipes | reverse complement strand
ACCCTGGTCCGTTTTACGGACTAGGGTAGCCACATTTGGCAAAATACCGCCAAATAATTCTTGTCGCCAAGGGTGTTTGGGTTAAACTGCATTCCAACCATTTAATTTACCGGATGAATTAATTAATTTTAGTTAGTTTCAACTTTTTTATGTATTTCACTTGGTGTGTGTCTGTCTGTGCGTGTCTCAGTGTGTCATCAAATTTTCTATCGTTAATTTAACCAACTTCCCATCAAGCTAGAGCTCTGAAATTTTGGGAACCGTTCTTACTTGCCTAACAATGCAATATTTAGATATTTGCGACCAGTTTTAGCTAGTATTTCAATAATTTTCTTTAATAAACTTTGCCACCATATAAAAACGTTAGTTTTTATCTCGAATTATTTACTAAATAAAATATTATTTTCTAATTTTAACAACAGATAATGCAAGTAAGATATCTTTGGCAATTTCTCTTCTCATTGGTAAGTACTTTTTATGTATTTACATATTCCAAATAAATAAATAAACCGGAGTAAATTCTGGTAAAAAAGAATTTGAAATCATTATATATTATATAATAACACATCGATCAATAACTCCCGAGACTAACCCAGAGATGGCGCTCGTAGTAAACCAGTAACCAGGTCTTTCTAGAATACTAACCTTTGCTTGAAACGTGTCAAAATTTTAAGTCGATCGGACGAGGAAAAAGGTTTTTTGAAGTGAAGTGAAAAAGGTTTTTTCCAAGTGGGTGCCGCGATTGCTTTCGATGGAACAAAAACAGCAACGAGTCGATGATTCAGAAAGCTGTTTATCGCTATTTACTCGCAACAAAAAAGGTTTCTTGCGGAAAAAAAAAAAGAAAAAGAAATTTTTTTTTTTTTTTTGGGGGGGGGGGGGAAAGATTTGGAAAAGCGTTGGAACGATTGTATCACCCTAAAAAGTGATTAACAAAAGGTGTTATGTTGATGAATAAAAAAAAATTTTGCAAAAAAAATGTTGTTTTCAATGTTAGACTCGGGAGTTATTGATCGATATGTTATATTGTGAATTTTAGGCAGAATTTAATATATTTATAAAAAAATTAATTAAAAAAATATCTTTATAATGCTTTAATATGCAATATGTAAGATATTATACTCTTGCTGAAACACACAAAATATAAATACGAATTTTTTTTTTCCTTGCAGAGAATCAGTTAAAATTAAAATACTAAGTGCGTAAACTTGTTTAATTATTTTCTATGTTTTTAGTAAAAGGAACAAATTAATAAAAAATACACGCGAAAAATGTTATAAATATTTGAATTCCTGTTCAATTCTTATTTGTGTTTCTAATGCGCAATAATATGAATAAAAATTTAGGAGAAAATGTTCATATTTTTTTTTTTTTTTTTTTAAATCATTCCTATCATCGGTATAAACAAACCTGCTGTAGCCAAACATTTTCGAGTCGAATCCTAAAATATATGTTGGCAATCAAAAATATTCTTTAGGAAAATAATAATTGCATAAGCAAAATTTTTGTGCCATGTTATGGATATCGTTATATATATGTTATGCTTTCTACGCTTTCTAATTCATACCTAATAAAAATGTGAGAATTTTAGAATTGGTTCGTAAACTTAAAAATACCAAAATAAATTAGATTTTAAATAAAAACTAGAATTAAATGTGAAACAATAGTTTTTAAATTCATTTGAGTTTATTTCAATTACGAAAACTAAAAATCAACCGATCGGAGCAACCCTTTCCAGTTTGGAATCGTTTCCCCTAATCTTTACCGTTTCTCAACCTGCTTTGGTAGGTCTACTAGAAGACATAAAGAAACAGGTCTTCTAGTTCCAAGATCTGCTTTGCTAGGTTTGTTATTCTCTGTGTAAAGAGCTCGTTCGGAGTTTTTCTCCTTCTCTCTGAGGTTCAAAATTACGATGCCCGTCGTCAATAGTTCCCCTGGAGGCATTCGATGTAGATCTCATTGCATTCTTGCAGCGATGAGCGTTACGAGAGACTTCCGATTGCTTTCGCTGGCAAATGTGTCTAGTCGGGAAACTAACTTGGAGGTAGGTATGTGGAGCTGTTCGTCGATATGAAGGTTCGGCAGCTTTTGTTTCGGTGCACATTTGCTTGCTTCCAGTAAGAAAGAGGGAATGGAATAAAAATACCAGCAATGTCTTAAGGCTTCTCCTGCCGTATACTTTTGCTTCCTTCCAGTACACGGCTGTCCGTAATACGTCGTATCATAGAAGGTTATTCACTTGGGAAGGCAGATGGTAGAAACGTTTCTGAATAATTCGGTACGCAAAAAACTAGTTTCTGGCGGACCGCATGCTCGGGTATTCTCGCTCTTTTAGATGAACTGGTTCGAAAGAGCAGATCATTCTTTTGATCCCAATAACTAGCAAGGGAATGCAGGGCCTTTTCTATGAGTAGAATCAGCAGCGCATTCTTTCGACTGAAAGGGCATTCTTTCGGGACAATCGATGTGATTTAAACGGCTTCGAAGGCGTGCCTGAACAACTTTGTGGTTGCCGACACTCAGGGCATGTATAAAAATTGTAAAAAGCTCTGGAAGCGATGTTATTGATGAAGGAGGGTAAAATTTTGAAAATTTTAACTTGCGATGCAATCTTCAATAAACTTTTTATACCTTCAATTCCGATACTTATTGATTAAATTTATAAATTTACTTTTCAAAAGAAAAACTAAAAAAATAGGTAAATTAGAGTAATCCTCATCTTTTCACGTCTGAATAAGAATTTTAGGATAAACTCATTCGCTGTTTTATTTCATGAGCCCATGAGAAATCAATAAAAATAGATATGCAAATGAGATCTTTTATCGTTCAAATATGTATTGTTTGCTTAATTTACGAAATGTTCATTAAAAATGTTCTTCATTTCTGAAGATATTACCTGGATAATCTGCCGAAGTTTGGTCTCTGTAAGCCAAAAGGAAGAGAAACTTTCCAAAATCCAATTCTTCAAATTCATTCATGTTCATATTATCAATCACATTTAACACTTCAGATCGAGTCATTGTTGAATCGAAATCATGAAGAGCATCCAAAAAATCGTCGAAACGAAAATAATTTTCTCTGCCAACTTCTACGTAATTCATAATGTCTTTGAATAAATATAACTAAATAGGAGAAAATTACAAGGAGGCAAAAAATTATAATATCTTCCTTTAAAACATAATATATGAAAAATGATCAATAAGGAAATTACCTGGGCTGTAGTCAAACTCTTGAACCATTTCGGTTTCTTAGGTCCAAATGCCATTGCACTAATGTGCCTCGCAAAAGGACTCGAAAATATGGGATGCCTTGGCTCTAAATAAATAAAGGCCCTAATTAAAAAAAAATGCAAGCAATAAAATTTCATTTTTTCCTAATCATTTTAAAAATAAGCGGAAACAAAATTAATGCTGGTGCATTAATTTTTTTTTTTTTTTATCTTTTTTATTGAGAGTCCGAGTAAAACAAGTGACATCGAACTTTCCTATTTCTTTTTCTATTCCATTTCGTGCATAAAGACGTCTTTTTTTACCAATCACTTTCTTTTCCAAAATCCTATGAAATGTATGTTAAATTTATTTCAAATGATTATTCACGCATATTACACCATTTTGACAAAAAATATCGGAGAGATAATAATGCAAATGGTAAAAAAGATAATAATGCAATAAGACAAATGGCTGAATTACACTTCAGGGGGGGGGGGTCTCGTTATTTCAGCTTTTACAAAAACATCATTGGTAATTTGACGGGTTATTGGGGGGGGGATCAAAACACCAGATATAAACGCACAGAAAAAAAATTCTGTGTGTTTATATCTGGTGTTATATATATAATCATGGACAAAAAAATTAGCTCACCAAGAAGGAGTCGTCAAAATGAAACGAAATCTTACATACGTAATGACTACTTTGATATAAGTAAATGAATAGAAAATGAAAGAAAAAGGATCATTTATTTCAGAGAAAAAGGCAAGAGAACGGAGGATTTAATACCCTGTTGAGCCCCCGGTAGCGCGAATGCACGATGTAATACGATCGGGCATTGAGGCATACAAGTTTTGTATGATGTCTTGAGACATTTCGTTCCATATTTGCTGTAACCTTGCCTCTAGTTCGTTCAAACTCATGAAATGCTCAACTCGCCGTCCCAAATGATGCCAGATATGCTCGATTGGAGACAAATCTAGGGATCGGACAGGCCAAGGAAGGGTAGTAACAGTGCGGAGACAGTCTTGTGACACCCTTGCCGTGTGAGGCCGAGCATTGTGTTGTTGAAAAATGGCTCCTGGGAGCCGTTGCAGGAGTGGCAACACATGTGGTTGCAGGTTGTCATGGACATACCGCTGGGCTGTCAAGGTGCCATGGATCAATACTAGGGGTGAAATTGTATTGTAGGCAATGGCACCCCATACCATCACACCAGCTGTGGGAGTGGTGTGTCGCTGTAAAACAAAGGCAGGATTGAGGCGTTCACCACGGGGTCTCCACACACGAACACGATTGTCATCACTGCTGAGATTGAATCTGGATTCGGCGCTAAACACGACCTGGTTCCATTCCGCTGCAATCCATTTTCATCGTGCGCTGCACCACTCCAAGCGGAGGCGTCGATGGGTGGGTGTCAAGGGCAGCACACGTAATGGGCACCGCGATCACAAATGTCCTTCAGCCAGGTGCCTTCGTATGGTTTGAGAAGACACAGGGGGCCCTAGTGAAGGTCCTATCTGTACCTGGATGGCAGCCGATAAAGCGGTTGGTTGTACGCGTGCATTTCTTACGATGTGGCGGTCTTCTCGACGACTGGTCTGTCGAGGGCATCCTGAGCCTGGTCTTCGTGTAAATGACATATCTCGGATCCACTGATCCCCACACCTCCTTACAACACAATCAGAGCGGCCTAATTGACGAGTTACTCGCCTAGCTGACCACCCAGCTTCCCTCATGCCGATGATTCTCCCCCTTTCACACTGCGACAGTTTCTCATATTGTCTTCGAAAACGGCGTAATGGCATGTCTACCTCAGCTCTTCCTTTGCAAACGATTCAGCACACTCAAACAAGCTTTGGTTACCTGTTTTATACTCCACGGAGAACGACGTTAAACGCCATCTACCGGCTATACGTAATGCCCAATCACGCTGCATTTGTAAACATTTGCATATCTCCCCGATATGTACCTTCATGCCAAGTTTCGTTACGATCCCGCAATTATTTCTTGGTGCGCTAATTTTTTTTGTCCATGAGTATATATATATTCATCAAATTCATTCTGATTGACAGAGCAAGAAGTCCCGTTTTCACAGACTGAAAATCCTGGACGAAAATAACATCATTCCATTCTATTTCTATAAAACTGTTCGTGCTATTGGTCACAACCAGATTAACAAAAATAGAAAGCGCATTGTGCAATGCTCTAATTAGGAAATGGGAAATGCTTATAAACTATAACATGCATTTCATGGAATGGCTTCGGTAGCCTAGTGGGCATAGTCGCGACTCTTGGTAGGCGGTTTTCGTCGAGTCGTGGGTTCGAGCCGTGTTGATACCAAAGACCCGTGGTGTAGCAGGCTTCCTGCACATTAAATATTTCGAGGTCCAAAGTCCTCCCGTTATGTTGGCTGTTAAAAGAGTGAGTTAACGCTTCTAGATTGGGATTGTTAATAGGTAAAAACAGTTTACACTTTAAATTTATTATATACAACTTAGCTAGCCATTAAAATTGCAACACCGGGAAGAAATGATTTTACGAATGTCAAAATCACATGAAAGGAAGAAGTTAGGATTTGCAAATGATTAGCGTTTCAGAGCATTTAGACGACGCAGGAGGGCGAAATGACATCTAAAGCACTGCCAAAACGAAAAGTTGTTCAGCGGGTTTCTCAATCGGAAAGAGCTTTGTAAGGTCGAAGTTTTCTCAGAATATCGTGTTATGCCTCGAATAAGAAGAATGAACGTTTACCAGTAAGTGTCGTAATTCGATAAAGGCAGGATCGTTACCAAACGGGAATGTGGATTATCATTCCATGATATTGCCCGTCGCTCTGGTCGAAATCCAACAACTGTCATACGAATATGGAATCAATGGGTTGCTGAGGGTCGTACTGAACAGCACATGCTGTATCTCCCTTCCCTCCCTATGACTAACACTCGGGAGGACAGACATATTGTGAGGTTGGCCCTGCAAAATCGTACAACCACATCATGGACTACATCAAGATCATGAAATGGGCATGTTTGCAGCCTGTCCAGTATCCGCATGTACGGTGCGACGACAGTTGAAACAGCGCGGACTGTCAGCACGGTGACCGCTACTTTGGCTTCCCTTTACAATGCGTCATAGAGAGAGAGACAGTGACTCTGGTGCGCCGAACGACAAAGCTGGATACAGGAGTGGCCCAATGTCGTTTTTTCAGATGAGTCCCGGTCATGCATGCAGTATTCTGATGGCCGTATGCGTGTCTGGAGGCTCCGAGGAGACCGCTCGTCGCCTATTTGCATTCGATGGCATAGGAAGCATGCACCTGGTGTTATGGTTTAGGGAATCATTGGGTACACGACACACACACATCTCTAGTTCGGATCGACGGTAATTTGAACGCAAATTGGTACATTTTTGACATCCAGTGGTTGTGCCCTATCTTCGAGGCTAACCAAACGCCCCCTTCCAACAAGAAAATGCAATACCATATGTTGCACTTTGTGTTCCAACCTTCCTCGATACCCAAAGTATTCGATTGTAACCCTGGTCTGCAAGGTCTCCACTCCTGTATCAATGTTAGATACAGGAGTGGCAGGACATTGCACAACTCCTGTATCCAGCATTGAAAACATCTGGTCATGGGTTGCTGAGAGACTGGCTCGTATCCCTCTCCTGCTAATACAGTTGATGAAGTGTGACTTGAAATAATATGGAATGATTTGTCTGTCATCCAATCCCAGTTCAACTCCGTGCCTAATTGGGTAAGGACTGCCAGAGGTCCAGCTGTTTCTACTAATTTCGCCCTCCCGTAAATCCTTAAACTATCTGCAAATCGAATCATTTTGCCTTCATGTCATACAATAAATATCTTTTTTTTTTCATTTGTTTTCCTTCATGGTGTTACAATTTTAATGGCCAGCAGTGTATATAAATTTCCCCCTCTTTTCTGATTAAAAAGTACTCTATCTAAAATAAGAAACTTAATTTTTTTGCATGAAAATTCTCGGTTAATAGGATTTGGTATAGTATATTTATATTTTCTCTGGTCATATTTAAATTTTTAAAAAATTTTATGCCCACAATTATAAAAAATTTCATAACAAATAAACATTGCAATATCAGCCCAACACACATGAGCAAACAACATTGCACACTCACTTAACTGACGGACACATTATCCTTGAAGACTGGTTTCTCAAATGGAAAATCGCCATAAACGCCGCAAAAACTGAAGCAATTTTCTTTCTCTAACAACAGAAAAAGAATAAACCCTAAAATCTACATAAATAATCATCTAATACACACCAAAGTAGCGCACCAAATACCTCGGTGTAATTTTAAATAAATGACTCGCATTCAAAAATCTAATCACTTACATTTAAAAAAAATCCAAAAAATTAAATGTAGTTTACCCCTTAATTCCTCGGGATTTAAAAGTTACTAGAAATAACAAGTTGCTTATCTGTATACTCTGATTTCCGGACCATTTCTTATTTATTCTTTCCCAGTGTGGATTTCGTATCTAAAACTTGTAACGTATCAATAAACTAGAAAATCACAAAACCATGTTTTAAGATAAATATTAAATGCCAGATGGCTTTCGAGAAATTTAGATTTTTACAACTCTATCAATTTTCCAACCACAAAATCGGTAATGCAAATAACTGCAATCAAATTCTTTGTAAATCTTGAAACTATCGATATAATAATTCTCTACAAAACATAAGATATCTCAAATTACACTCCTGATCCCAAAATTAAAAAACGTAGTACTACCCCACTCAATTCTTAAAACACTCAAACCGCTAACAAAATCGTACATTGAATAGAAAGTACGATAGCCATTCTCCGGTCCTTTGGGAGAAGTTGTTTCCTTTGATTTCACTCGAGTCGGCAACCCCTTCGCTCAATTCGGAGCCGCTTAGGGCGTTCAACGCCACTCATCTCTTCCAGATTCACATTCTTTTCTATACATCCAATGGGAGTTTTTTATTCAACTGTTCTTTTCGTTCATTTTTAAAGAACCTTTGATCCAATTGTATTTTAGATTCCTCGAACAAGGTATTTTAATGATGACTCTTAACATTTTAGGAAAAATCAGATTGGTTGAATTTTTAAAATATACCAACTTCTTTTTTATGAAATTAGCACTAAAAACATTATTTTCAAATTTTAACAACAGATAATGTAAATAAGATATCTTTGGTAATTTCTCAATACAAGCATTCATTATATTCCAAATAAATAAATAAATCCAAGTAAATGCTGGTAAAAAAAGAATTTGAAATCATTATATATTATATAATGTATTGGGAATTTTAGGTTAAGGCATTTAATATTTTTATCAAAAAATTAATTAAAAATTCTGTTTATAATGCTTTAATATGCAACACGTAAGATATTATACTCTTGCAGAAACACACAAAACAATATATAAATACTGTTTTTTTCCTTGCAGAGAATCAGGAAAAATTAAAATACTAAGTGCGTAAACTTGTTTAATTATTTTAGTAAAAGGAACCAATTAATAAAATATACACGCGAAAAATTTTATAAGTATTTAAATTCATGTTCAATTCTTATTTGTTTTTCTAATGCGCAATAGTAAAATTAAAAACTTAAGAGAAAATTTTCGTAAATAATTCATTATAAATCATTCTTAAATTTTTGTTCAAATTCATCAGTATATATAAGGATTTTGCTTTAATATATATAAACCTGCTGTGGCAAAACACCTTCAAGATAGTCTTACATTATAAAAATCTATTGTTGACAATTAAAAATATTTTCTTAGGGAGAGTTATAAATGAATAATCAAATTTTTTGTTTGATATTTATTATTTGATATTATAAAAAAAAACTATTTATATGCACAGCATTTAATAATTTTTTTTTTTTTTTTTGCTTTCGAATGAATATCCAATAAATATGCAATAATTTTAGAATCGGTTCACTAATTTAAAACTAACAAAATAAAATAAATTGAAAATTTAAAAAATACAAAAATGTTTATACAGTTTTTTTCACTTTCTCCATTCAGTTTTTGATTCCTTTCGTGTTTGAAAATCGAGTGCGAAACAGTCAAAAGAACATAACACCTACCGTTCTGAGCGATCTATTTCCAGTTCGGAATAGTTAACCTTGACCTTTACCGTTCCTCAACATACTTTGGTACTTATACTAGAAGACCTAAAAAAGCACTGGTGTGTGTATCTAACCCTGTTCGTTGATAGAGAAATTTGGCAACTGTTGAAGGATCGGTTTTAATGCCCATTAGCTAGCTCTGTAACACTATTATTATTGAAGAATATACACCGTGGAAGGCTGAGGGAGCCTTCTACGTCTTAAATAATTCGGAACAGCAAAGAACAAGTTTCTGGAGGACTGCTGACTCAAGTATTCTCGCTCTTTTAGATGAACCAATTCGAAAGATCAGGTCGTTCTTTTGATCCCATTCTTTACTTCCAAGCAATTTGCAATTTTCAACTCTTCAATTTCAAGCAATCTTCTAAATTAAATGCGATTTTAGGCAAGGTAAAGGCAGAAGTCATACTCCACAGTTAAAACTGATATGGAGATTAAAAACCCACAAGCTTAAGTGTACCAACTAATCCATCCAGCTATATCATACATGTAACCATTAGATGCTACTTGTGCAATCTAAGAGGCTTTCAAAAAACAGCTTCAAGTGTTTCTTATTGGTATGTAAATAGATGTTGACAGAAAGTAATTGATGGAAGGTAATGATTTTTTTTTTTTTTTTTGGTAAATAATCATTACCGAATATGTAGTTACATGTTTACATTTTCTACGCGAAGCACGCATAAAGAAAAGGAACAATAATAAAAAAGTCGTATATTTTGAGATAATATTTTGGTTATTTGTTGTAAATAATACTAGGCTAGGTGACGCTAAGTGTTCATAAGAAAGCGGAAAAGGATAACACATTTTATGTAATAGGTTTCGCTATAAACGTATTCCACACGCATAATTCCTTACAATTACAAAAATAACAGAAAAAGCAAATGAATTGCGTCATGAACAGGAATTAAATATTTCTGGGGAGCTTTTTAGCCTCAATTAATTCCTGTAAAGTTTTGGAGTATTTATTCAACGAATTTTTCAATAATAGTACTTTATGTTTTTTCCAGAATCTTCTATAACACAAGGTTTACTTTTCATGGTAATTTTCACTACTTATTTTACCAGATAACAATATCCAACAAGCATAAAATACGGTTATTGTAGAGGATAATTTTACAGATAAAATTGGAATGCATTTTCTCGACCTAACATTTCGGTATTTGATAAATAATTAGAAGGTCGAGTTGTTGTCTTTCTGTCTATAAAGGTTAACTTTCAACACCATTATTAGACACTAATTTCTATATATATATATATATATATATATATATATATATATATATATATATATGATTTGGAAATTAGTGTCCAATAAAGGTGTTGAAAGTTACCTTTATAAACAGAAAGACAATAACTCGACCTTCTAATTATTTATCTATCAAATACCAAAATGTTAGGTCGAGGAAATGCATTCCAATTTTATCTGTAAAAATATCCAGTTCTAAATTCTGAAAAATTATATATATATATATGATGATGATGATGATGAAATCAACATAGATCAGATTCAAAGAGATATTAAAATGAAAATCAATTTGGTAAAATTGAAATCGCGCATTTTAATATGCATGGATTTAATAATTTAATAACATATATATATATATATGTATATATATATATATATATATATATATATATATATATATATATATATATATATATATATATTGTAACCGATGGTTTAAAGAACTGAACCAAAAAACCAACAGATGGCGCTATCCGCCATAAGACTTTTTTCCCAACCTCTAGTAGTTAGTAACTTTTGTGGTATGCTTGTGTATGTATGTTGCGTGTTGTAAGCATGTTTATATATATCCCTTATAAATATTATTGCATTATATATCCGCCTGCTGTAAACCGAACCTAATAAAAGAAAAATGTCTTTCAAACCTTCTAATCTTCATTAAAAGGATTCCACGCACTCATGCCACGCGCTACAAAATTGGCGCCCGAACGTGGGACAGCGGCGGATTGGCTTAGATAAGTAACTTTTGCTTATTAGTTTCAAACATATTTTGAATGGATCACTTTGATCTTTTGAATTTATTCATAAATAATATAATTTTAACGTTTCTTTGAATCGATACTGTCTAAAAGACAATATTTCCTATTTCGAAATCATTGTTGTAGCGATTCATCTCGAATCGAAAGTATATCTTGATTTTGAAAATTAGCAATTCTGTATCTCTCATAAATAGAATTGTAGTTTTAATGATTCATCTCGAATCGTATTTTTTTTTTCAAAATGAACAATTCTTTATCTTATGAATAGAATTGTAATTTTAACGATTCATCTCGAATCGAAATCATATTTTGATTTTGAAAAATCAACTATTCTTAAATTCTAAACTGTCCCAAGTGACAAAACTTTCATGTTTTGAAACAGTTCTTATATTCTTAATTAGAACTGTATATATATGTGGGAATCGAACTTGACTTATCGCCTAGAACGTCTCACCACCAGAGAGCGCTGCTACTGTCTCGGCGACATGCCGCTAGGGGAAAGAAGACGTTTGCGCGGGAAGACGCCATTACGCTAGTGAGAGTGGGCACACGGAGTGTCTGAGACATATCACTGGTAAAACTGTTTTACAAAATAAGTGCACGGAGCACAACCGTCTGACTGAAATGAACTGTCTTCATATATCTGTATTATGAACATTACTTACGCTTTTCTCAATTAACTATATTCAAGTGTCTGTACATATTAATCGCTGTAAATAAGAATAAATAACTTAGTATGAACGGAAGTATCATCATTGTGGATACCCGGACTTCACATATATATATATATATATATATATATATATATATATATATATATATATATATATATATATTCACATATTTTCCTTGATTTGCGTGTTTCAAGCAATCCATTGCTTTAATATTATTATCTCTAAAACGAAACTGCATTGAAACTTTTATTTGAATGTTTATCTTAAGTTTTAAATTATCATATGTTTGAGTGTACTCAATGCTACTCATCATTATGGTATAATTGTGTTAAAACGAAACTTTTGAAAACTTCTTAATTAATTTCTTGTAGATGTTAATACCTAAACTATTTCAATGCTTAGCAGTCTGTGTGGTATTCCATTCTGAAAACAAATTACTAATATTTTGTGAATTATTAAAACATTCTGTTGTCATATAGAGCTAAATAAGCTTCTCTAAATGAAACGAATTGAAATCGTATCTTTCTACTTCATTACGATAGAACATGTGTGTGTAATTTTTATTTGAACTGAAACTATTTTATTAGTTTTCTTTTCTTTTGCTAGAATAAACTATTTTTTTCCATTCTTTTCACAAAATTTATTCTCCCTCAAGTGAAGGTCAATTAGTCATAACATCCTGTGTGTACTTTGGTACTTTCGTTTTGGTTTGATGAATAGTGTATACTTTTATTCTGAATATAAATTAGATGAAAAGAGTTTCCATTATATGTATAATATATATATTCTATCTGTCTGAGTTTCATTCATACCAGATTTTTTTTTTTTTTGTGTGCTCTTATAAATTAAATATTCTATTTGCAAGAAACGTATGTAAAATTTATTATCATTGAATGCTCTATTTTATTTGAGTTAAAAAGGTGTTTCATTTTAACAATTGGTCAATCAATTAATTTTTATTTAAAACGAATTTTGAGTGTGTATTAATAGTGTAAAACATTTCACAATGGCATATTCAGGCCGCGCTCGTAAAGAAAGTTTAAAGACATTAGTGGAAGAGAATTTTAAAGTGATTCAACTGACAGAACTCATTAGAAAATCGTACAATTATGATGAGCCTTTGGTTAAGGGTATATTGCAAGTTATTACGGAAGAACGTGTTGCTAAAGAAGCTGCATCGTTGTTAGAGGCAGAAAATGTTGAAAAACAGCAAAAATATGAGTTAGAAAAACTTCAACTACAGCTCGAAAGTCAGCGCTTATCTGCCTTGCATGCCCAGTCATCAACTGAAAATTCACAAGGAATTAACAAACTCCCTAACTTTGAGTTAAATAATTTCAGCACTCTGTTGCCAAAATTTGATCCGAAAAAAGAACTAGGAATTTTTTTCAATGTCTTTGAACAACAGGCTAAATTCATGAAGTTGCCTGAGTCCTCATGGATCCCTTGTTTAATTGGTACCCTGCCATCTGATATTGCGTCTCTCATCGTTCGAGAACCTGAAGAAACACAAGAATATAAGAAAATTAAAGAAATGCTTCTACGAAGGTTTAAATTTAACGGAGACAAATTCCATCAGCTCTTTGTTCAACATAAGAAGGATCCCGATAAAACATGGAGAGACTTCTTCGACATTTCTGGGTTTTTTGAAGACTGGCTAGAGGAACTTGATGTCCATGACTTTGAAAAACTGAAACAACTTATCATTGCCAATCAGATTAAAAAGAAAGTGCCTCCCGAGGTTAAAGAACATTTCATTGACATCTGGTCAGATTGGATCACTCCGCTTGATTTAGTCGAAAAGCTTGATGCTTATGAAAACGTCCATTGTAGTATGAGGAAATCCATGCCATCATACCATCAAAAGAAAATATTTCCTGTCAAACAACCACCTCAAGACAGAAAACCCCATTTTCAAAGAGGTAATAAGATTAAAAAAGAAGAACCCTCTGAAGTTGTATGCTATGGGTGTGGCACACCAGGTGTCATTAAACCAAAATATCCTTCTTGTAAAGGAAAAGACAAGAGAAATCACTGAATTTTCAGTAGTGTGTGTCTTCAATCTACATCTTGTCCATCAAAACAACTGGCAACCCTCGAAGTGACTATCAATGGAGTCATGGGTATTGCTTGCGCAGACACTGCCGCAACACACTCAATTGCTGGTGAAACACTGTACCATATTTTGAAGAAACAAGGAACAACCTTTTTAACTGGTTCTCTTACAATGTCTCTGGCAGATGGAAGCAAAATCGATAGAGAAGTTAATACCACCTGTGTGAAGATTCGTCTTGGAGGTCGTACATTACCTCTAAATCTTGTTGCCATTCCTGGGGCGAAAAACAACAACACCCTTTTGGGTATGGACTTTCTAGAATCATCTGGAATTGTTCTTAACGTAAAAAGGAAAACCTGGTTCTTTGATGACCAGCCCAAACGTCAATTTCACTTCGCAAAGCAGATTCAAGAGTCCTGTGATGCTGTAAAATCAAATGTTTCTCAAACGGCTGCCCCGTTAACTGTAAAAGAAACAGATCACCCTGATCTCTCACATGCAGATGAAGTTAATCATCTAACTTCCATGCAGCAGTTGGAACTGAAAGATCACCCTGATCTCTCACATGCAGGTGAAGGTAATCATCTGACTTCCATACAGCAGTTGGAACTGAAAGATCATCCTGATCAATTACATGAAGATGAAGGTACCTCCCTAACTGCCATTCAGAAAAAGAAATTGAACGAACTCTTATTTCGGTATAGAAATAGTTTCTGTCTAGGGGAAGAAGCAACCCCTTTCATTGAACATTACATTGATACGCAGAACCATCCGCCTGTATCTGTGCCTCCTTATCGAGTGTCCCCAGCACGAAAAGAAACAATGAAGAATGAAATTGATACACTCTTAAATGAAGGCATAATAGAACCTTGTGAGTCACCTGTTGTGCTCATAACTAAGAGAGATGGCACTATTCGATTTTGTGTCGATTACAGGAAACTGAATACCATCACCAAGACGGATTCTTATCATCTACCACGAATTGATGACCTACTGCATGATGCTAAGTATATGTCTACAATCGACTTAAAAGCTGGCTACCATCAGGTGAATGTAGCTGCTGCAGACAGAGACAAAACAGCTTTCACCTCTCCTTTCGGGACGTTCCGCTTCATAAGAATGCCGTTTGGACTCAAGAACGCACCTGTGACTTTTCAACGACTTATCGATAAATTCAGAAATGGTTTGCAAGATGTTTTTATCCTATCTTACCTTGATGATATAATAGTTTTATCAGAGACTTTCGAAGAGCAATTGAAAAATTTGGAAGATGTTTTCCTAAGACTTTCTTTATTCAAACTGACCGCTAACCGTGAGAAATGCAACTTCGCATCTTCAAAGGTCAAATACTTAGGACATTTTATTACCCCAGAAGGTCTACAAGTAGATCCTGATAAAATTGCCACAATTCAAAACATACCTGAACCCAGGACTGTAAAACATGTTCAATCTTTTCTTCAAACATGCTCCTGGTACAGGAGGTTCATTCCGAACTTTTCCGAAGTGGCTAGACCTCTCAGCAACCTCACTAAAAAGTCTTCTTCCTGGTGCTGGACAGAAGCAGAACAAGCTTCTTTTAACACTTTAAAGACTTTGCTGATGACACCACCTGTTCTCAGGCAGTGCGACCCAAACGAACCATATGTTTTACGCACTGATACAAGTGCATACGCTCTTGGTACTGTCCCCTTTCAAGGAAATGACATTCCACATGTAAAAGCTTTGCGTAGAAGAGGAAGACCTGCCAGGTTAATTAAACCCAGCCTTCCCACTCCTGCCAATGCTCAAAAACACAAAGGTTCACAGAATACCTCATCTGCTGACCCCTGGTTGGGACGTCTTCGGGGTCAGAGGGGGAGGTTGTAACCGATGGTTTAAAGAACTGAACCAAAAAACCAACAGATGGCGCTATCCGCCATAAAACTTTTTTCCCAACCTCTAGTAGTTAGTAGTTAGTAACTTTTGTGGTATTCGTGTGTATGTGTGTTGCGTGTTGTAAGCATGTTTTTATATATCCCTTATAAATATTATTGTATTATATATCCGCCTGCTGTAAACCGAACCTAATAAAAGAAGAATGTCTTTCAAACCTTCTAATCTTCATTAAAAGGATTCCACGCCCTCATGCCACGAGGTACTATATGATTAAGATTATTCCCAATAAGGTGAAAAGGTTATGGTGGGAAAAATTTTATATGTGAATTTTTAAGGCAACTTACCAAAAGGTTTAAATATAATATATTATGATAGAAATTTGCTTCAGTTGATGAAACGAAAAGATATTATGGAATGTATTTATATCGAAGACAAATGTATAAATAAAAATGTAAGAAATAATAGAGGTAATTGTAAAAAAAAGGAAGTATATGGACACAAATATTATCAGGAATAACATTATAGAATTAGAAAAAGATTTTAAAAAGAACTTCAACATTAAAAAAAATTAATTATTTTATATTCGGATTGAAGGTCGAAATTAGAGTTGTTAAGGAGATACTTGGAAAACTACCGGATGAACAAGTTTATCATATTATGAAAGACCTAAGTAATTACATAATTTAAAAACTGAATATCAAGATGCATATTGATGATGAAAATGTAACGAAATATTGCACATTTCAATTCTTAAACAAATCTCTCAATAAGATAAATTTTTCAAGTGCTTTTAAAAAATACATGCATTTATTCCTAATTAAAAATATAACTATAAAAAGTGCTTTTAGGTACAACAAAAATTAGGAAGATTAATATTTAATTATAATTATGGTATGGATTCGGAAATGTTGGGTCAATCTGCGTGTGATCAGTACGGTTACTATGTGGATGAATATTATGGCCACGTGATCACTGGAGATTTGAATTGAATTAATGATGAAAAATTAAGAAATATAATGAAGAAAGGGCTACAGATTATTAACAACAGCTAATTACAACGTTTTTCTGAATTTCACTTGGTGTGTGTGTGTGTGTCATCAAATTTTCGATCCTTAATTTAACCAACTTCCCATCAAGCTAAAGCTTTGAAATTTTGGGAATCGTTCGTACTCGCCTAACAATGCAATATTTAGACGTTTGCGACAAGTTTTAACTCATATTTTTTTAAATAATGCAGTTTAGCCCAATCACTTGGCGCAATTTGAATAATTGCCAAACTTGGTAATTTTTTTTTTTTTTTTTTTTTTTTTTTTGGCTGAATGTTAAGTCCGCTTCGCGGACCAATTTAGCAACATTTGGCAAAATACCACCAAATAATTCCTGTCTCTAAGAGTGGTTTGACTAAACTGTATTCCAACCATTTAATTTACCGGATTAATTAATTTTAGTTAGTTTTAACGTTGTTATGTATTTCACTTGGTGTGTGTCTGTATGTATGTGTATCAGTGTGTCATCAAATTGCCTATTGTTAATTTAACCAACTTCCCATCAAGCTAGAGCTCTGAAATTTTGGGAACCGTTCTTATTTGCCTAACAATGCAATATTTAGATATTTGCGACCAGTTTTAACTAATATTTTAATAATTTTTTTAATAAACTTTGCCACCATATAAAAACGTTGGTTTTTATTTCGAATTATTATGAAGCTAAAAACGAAATATGTAAGATGACTTTATTATCCAAATAGCTATCAAATATAGTATGCCCTATGAGGCCTTTAAAGAATTTAAAGATGGAGTCTTCCATGATCTAAAAAATGTTAATTATAGATTTAAAAATGGAATAAAATTCAAAGACCTTCTATAGAAAATCTACAAAAACATTTTATCATTGTATATGTAGATAAAAATCCTGGAAATTTTGCATTTATTTTTAGGCAATTTTACTTTAAAAAATGGATGAATATTTTCAAAATAATGAAGCTTTTGTTCTTTGAGAAATTTTTAATAAGTTAGCTGAATTTGATAAAAAAAATTGGTTTACAGTTCAATAATAAAATATCCCCTCATGTTTCCTCCTCCTAAATTCCATAAGAACCTAATTAAATTCAGAACTATTACAAATAGATATAATACATACATAACTAAATCTGGTAAAATCTTGCAGAATGTTTTAAATAATATTTTAGAAAAGCTTGAACAAATTGCTGTTAAGAAAAATAGTATAGAATTAATTTATAGGCAATACCAGGAATGTAAAATCCAGGAAATCTATAGTTATGATTTTCAGGATCTGATTAATTTCATTGATATAGAAGGTATGATTAGGTTTTTGATGATATTCTATAATAAATATAACATAGAAAATAAGGTAAAACTGAGCAAATTTATAAACCTTTTACAGTTAGTACGGTAGGAAAATTATATACTTTTCATTAAAAAAATATACAGACTGATAAAGGGCCTGACTCAAGGAGGACCAGCTAGCAACATTCTAGCTAATCTGTACTTACCTTTTTATGAATCGAACCACTAGAACATCTCTATTTTTGTTTTATATAGATATATAGACGACCTAATAATTTGTAGTAAATGTAAAGATTTTAAACCGAACATTGATTTTTATCCAAATTATTTGGTCTTATTAGACAAATTAAGTAAAAAAGATATTTTATACATAAGGAATATTGCCTTTCAGGACTTTCATGGATTTTTGAACTTTCAATTCAAAAACAAATCCACCACACAATATTAGGTTTACAAAAACAGCTAATTAGTGGTCTAGTTAAGATCTATTAAAACATTTCTACATAGTATGCATTTACAGATACATATTTTATTCAATGGATTCCAAATAATTTTAAAAAGTAAAATTATGATTTGTGTTTCATTGAATATATTTTCTAATCCTGATTGTATTCATTAGTAGATTTTTATTAATTATTCCATATTTTGAAACTTTTTAAACTCAACTTAACTAAGCATTATTGATTTCCAAATTTTATCTGGTAACAATGCATAATATTAGGCATCTTTATTTAAAAGGTTCCTTGAACCTGTTGCACTGTAATTCATGATCACATGTCACAAGATATTAATTTTTTGCTTTTGTATCCATGTGATTTGAATTGATTTTTCTTTCATGTAGTTTTTTTTAATTAAATTCAATTTTAAAATTGAATTTTTAAGTAATCCAATTTTTACACAACAAGATGCATTTGGGGAGTGTTGGTAACGTAGAACATGTTTCACCCCACAATTCCGTGCCCAGTCTGAATGTGCATGGTTTGTTTTGTTGGATATTTAAATTTGATTCAATTTTTATTCATCTCTTTTACGTAGTTCTATAAATGTTTTCTTTTGGATTTTAATTGTTCTCTTATTTTTATGTGTTTTAATATTAATTTCATTGTTTTATCTTAATTATATACATACATATACATATAAAATATCCGTCTTGACGAGACACCTCCTGGTGGTAAATAACTTACGAAACTTTTCTGGCGTTAATTTAAATCTTTTAGCAGCAGTTCTTTTACGTGGTCATAGTTGTTTGCTATCTCCTCTGGTTCACGTGCAACGCTGTGAGAAATTTCGAAAGGTAAGAGTCCTAACAGATATGAAACCCAATGTTCTTTTGGAATAGTTAAACATTGCACTTGATGTTCAAATAAGATTAAATATAAGCTAATATCTTGTTTAATTTCATATTTATAGAGAAATTTGAAGATTTCCTTGCCTAGAAATTTTGAATTGTCGATTTCATCAACCGTTGTGTGTAATTTGAGTTGATTTTCTAATTTTAATCGCTGTAGTTCAATTTTGTGTTGATCTTGACGTCGTTTCTCTTCTACAGCAAGGGTTTCTAGACGCAGCCTTTCTTCAAATTCTTGTTTTCTTTGTGTTTCGGCAATGGCTTCAACTCGCAACTTTTCTTCTAATTGATCTTTTCGTTTCATTTCGGCAAGAATTTCAAGGCACAATGTTTCTTCTTTTTCTTTTCGCTGCTCTATTATACTCGTAAATAAATTTTTAGTTAATGCCTCATCATCCTGTATCCTTAACGATTAACTCTTTAAGTTTCTTAAGGGGGTCACTTCTCGCAGCCTTTCCCCTATCTCCGTAATGTTAAAAATGACCAATTTTAAGGAACATTTTTAAAAAATTGACTGGTTGTAGAGTTACCAATTTTTTTGTGTTCATTTATAGAATAGTTATTATTTTAATGTGAGCTGTTTTTGAAATTTCAATTAGTTTTTTTAAAAAAATATTATTATGCGGATTAACACGTGAAAAGTTAAGAAACAATGAAAATTTGTGTACATTTCAACCTCTAAAATTTTTTTGACACAATCTCTCATTAAAATAGTCCTTTATGTACTAGTAATATATGCACCAAGTTTCAAAGCTATAAGGTGAGTAGGTTTCTTAAAAATATTCCTTTTGTGTTGAAATTTACACTTTTGAGAAAATGCAATTTAAAGTACAAACTCACCATTGACAAATAGATACCAGCACCAAAGCTTGAATTGCTAGAGTCATCTGCCAGATCATCTTCTTATCTACATTTTAATAGTCTGTTTTTAATTCTAGCTTTATTGGTTCTTTGTAAAACTGCCTTTTTTGCTTTCTTTATGTGAACACGATCTGCTTCTTGTAATGCTCGACATGTATAAAATCCAGGTTGAACATTAAATAAATTTAAAACTTTTAATTTTGTAATGAATCCTTGATTAAATAGAGACATTGCTTCATACTTTCCAGTTTTTAAAGTTCCTAATTCTACATATACATTTTTAGGGATTATGTACCAGATGATGCTATTTAAATTTTGAATTTTGCTAGAAAATAATACGTTTAATATACTTTTGCTTCACAGGTTTATTTTTATAATTTAAAAACATGAAACCATAGCTCTTCAGTTATATTTGATGGATTGTCCGAAAAAAAGGTCTTTTTCAGTACCTGAATTTTATTGACGCAGCATCCGTAGATTTATCCGTTTTTGAGCTCTTTGTTTTTAACACTAAAACACGCTGGATTTTTTTTTTTTTTCATTTAATGCTCTGTCAAGGGTCGACGTCCTGTTTTAGAGCATAAATTAAACACAATTTAGATGATCATACTGATGGCATTCTCGAAACGGTTGAATGGGAAAAAATTGATGATCACAGACACGAAGGAGCAATTGATGCATGTTGGTGATGTCCTTTTTGTCGTCACAGAAACTGGATGGCTGTTTTACTTGTATAGGAGACAAACTCGTCGTCGCAGAAAACTGCAATAATGAATGTGGATGAGGCACACATTTTCTCTGTTGTGGTATGTACATCCGGATCGAGGTCATCATATTTCTCTTTGCTCTGTCGTCGCTGGAATCTGGTTATTCTTGCTGCAGAGACATAAGTCCGCATTAGCTTCTGTAAATTTTGCTGACTTTCCAGGTCGAACGCCCATACATTTTGTAGGAAATATCCGTCTTGACAAGACCCTCCTGGTGCTTCGGTATCTAGGGGGGTGTTCGCTGTCGGCGTTTACCAGTTCAATGATGAGATTTCAAATTGTTTTACTTCGTTTATTTGAAGGAGAGATGAAGGGGGAAATATCTACAAAAGTTTCTATGTATAAGTTGACATATTTTAAATAACTAGTTCGCTCGAGAAAGATAGATGGCTACTCAACTTTATCGCATATCAGTGATGGACGCGCGCTGGCGTTCGAAGTTCAGCTACATTGGGAGAAGGCGGAGAAGAACAGAGGAGAAGAAAGCAAGAATTAAATTTTTCAGTTTTATTCAAGAATAGGTTTTTCAGTTTTATTCAAGAATGAACAGCTATCACAGGACGCTGATTCATGGTGCCATCTATCGAGTAACTGTGGAACTGGTTTTACAGTATATTTGAAAATATAGTTAATACTTTGATAATTAGTTGGAAAATCACACACACACACACACACACACACATATATATATATATATATATATATATATATATATATATATATATATATATATATACACAGAGGGGCCATAATTAAAGTGACAGTGCTCAGAATGTGCCGTAGCACTATCTAGATTAAACAAGACGGGAAACAAAATTAATTCCAAAAGAAAGCACTAGGGGAATATGTGGTGCTGTATAATTGAAAAGGTGCAGGTTACAAAACGCAGAATCAATACTGAAATAACAATTTATTAGTACATTCAAATGAGGTTCATTGTGGACACTATTTTTGTGAACTGCAATTGCATTCTGTGCACAACATTCACACCAGTAGAAAGTAACATGTTAGCAAGAATCTCCTATACATGCGAAGATATGTTATCCATTAACATGCAGGCAGCAATATTTTCTTGTGTGCTGTCAGTAATCGATGTTGAAACTTCTTCGATTTGTATCCTGTGGTGCGAGTTTTCGTCCTCTGCTTGACTAAACCTTCATGGAAACTGTTTTTAAAATTTCGAAACCATTGCTTTTAAACCGTTAACTGACACATGACCGTTACCGTTACGCATTTTTTGTCCTTTTTAAAAGTACGAAGACTGGCTGATGTGTTGCACTAGTTGAAATAAAAGAATTTGACTGGTACTGCACCCTTGATTAAAGATGACATTATTTCACTTAACTTTGAATCCAATTGTTTTAAAAAATAACACATTGCCCGCGAAGCTGGCATTGTGCCAAATAATGTATAAATATCTTAAGTGATATTTTTTGTACATTGTATTACCTTATATAACCATACTTTCTCGTTCAGTTCTGATTAAAAAAGTTTATTTGTCAATTTTAGTGAATTGTGCTGCCTGAGTTTGGATTGGCTCAGTTTATAATACTTTCTTTTTGAGTAATAAGCTGCCTGTTGAATTTCTCTTTGATAATCATTTAGCCTACTATAATATCACTAATTGATTTTTCTGTTTCAATTCATAATGAGCTTCGAAGCTTTTCCTTATCAAGTAGTCTCAATATTTGGCGATGATTCCTGTCTTTTCTTATTTGGTTCATGGTCACGTTTCATGAGTCCAGATATCAGTTGTCAATTACATAACCAAACATTTTGGGAAATTTCAAGGTTTCATTCACCCGTCCCATGTGAAAACTATCGCTCTGCCTTGTTGAACCGCCTGTGAAGTACAGGCTGCTTCCGAATATATTTCTTTTCAATTATAGAAAACTACTTTGTATTTTTGATGAGTTACTTAAAACCATCAAAAAATTAAATTTCAGGGGCAAAAATTAAAGTGATGTTCGCTTTGATGCCTTGGAAGACAGGTAACTCACAAAAGATATATATCTTTTAAATTTCAATTCGTTTAATAAAGTCTTTGGTTTATTTGTCGATGTAATGGCATCAAATAATTACATCTTCATTTTCAATACTTCATTTTGGTTTTCATTTTATTTCTTATTAATTTTTAATTTCAATTCACTAAATAAGAATAATTTTTTTATTTATTGTTTTTTAGCATTTCTTATTCTTTAAAACTTAACGTGTGAAAACTAAATTTGCTAATGGTAAATTTTTAATTTAAATTCATCAAATAAAGCCCTTGGCGATGTAATAGCACTGTTACTTTGAAATAGTTACAGCTTCCTTTTGAATATTTTATTTTATTTTGACATTTATTGATTTTATTCTTTATTTATTATTTTTTGAAACATTCCTTTTTATTTAAGTAACGGACAGTTTGTTGCAGTGGAAAGCACAGGTAAATACAAACATTACTTTCAATTACTAGATTTTATATAATATCTTCAGTTGTTGAGTTCTATTCATAATGTATCTTATTCTGTTCATAATAAGAATATTTTGAATATAACTGTTATGTGTGTGTTAATTATGATTTATTTTTGTATTTTTGACAACCTGTTTATTAATTTGATTCATTGTTCCTTACTATTCCTACTTCGTGTAACCTAACCCTATTTTTTCAGCAGTTGATTCTTGATTTACTCTAGTTTATTGAGTGTTAAATTTTTGTTTATTAGGTTGATTAATTTCTTTATTTTTAATATTCCTGCTTTGTAAAAATTAACCCTATTTTCTTTCAGTGGTTGATTCCTGAATTTAGAGCTCTATTTTTATTTTATTTATTATTTTTATTTATTAATTGTATTTTAGACTTCGTGTTACTTAAAAATTTGCTTGGTGGAAACTAACCTTTCTGTTATAAACTAACAGCTGATTAGGCTTTATTTTCCTGTGTTAATTATTTAAGTTGCTTGTAAGTCGTTTTGCTTTTTCCTTCCATTTTAGTTTACTGCCTTATCTTTTATGATTCTAAGGCTGGCTGATTTACTAAAGAATGGAGCACAAAAAAAAAGAAAAAAAATCAGAATTCCTGCTCCCATACCTGTTCTTTTCCATTGCTTATTTAGTGCACAAGTATAACTTAGATGTTCGACATGCTGTGAACAATTAAGTGAATAATTTCAATGGTTAGATTCTAAAGTACTTTCAAATTATTTGTTGACATATTTAAGCTCTTCTTGTGATTATAAATATTGTTTTTCATTTTTTGAGCTGAAACGATACTTAATTTCATGAATTACGTTACATTGATTTTTATCAATGAAAGATATGCAGTTCAATGGAAAATGAAAATAGTGCTGATAAAAGTTTTCTTTTTAATATTGCTAAAACAATTCATAGCATGTTTTGCACTTATAAAGTGTATATTAATTATAATAAATTTGAAAGAAAGGATAAATCATTTTGAGAAAAGTTATCATAACAAAAAGAATATTTTCCATCAAAATGGCAAATTTTCCATTACAGTTTCTTAAATATATGCGTGATTCTACTAATTTATTTATGTGGTAGAAACTATTTGATAATAATATTTAAATTATTGAAAACGAATTTATTTATTAGCTATTTCTAAAGAAATTATGTTTAAATATTTTTATATCGGTGAAGAGACCATATGTATTTGCTTTGACATAATAAATGTATTTGGACTAAAAGAGCTACGTGGAGGTTAGAACAATTTTAATTGTAAAGAAGAATTTATACTTTAACTACCTAATTGATTTTCTTTAAAAAAAAGTTCAAGAAAAACATGAATATTTATTATTGACATACGTAAAAAAGCATTAATTTCTTCTGTTTAATATTTTTGCAAGCTGCGGGTGGATTACAAAAATATAACGATCGAAATGGAAAGTTAATTTTTTTTAACGGACCAACATTTAAACATTTTATTATTAAAGTTTTTGTGGTTTATGTATTAAATATGCGGTTTACTTAAGTAAACCGCATATTAGCCTCCAAGAAAAGAATTATTTAGTGAATAAAATAACAAATTGATAGATTTAAATTAAAACCCAGTAGGTGTAAAGCCTACGGTTTATTCATTAAAGAAACATTTTTAAGACTTTCATAGTTTTTTAAATCATTTTCCAAAAAAATAATGTAATTTATAAAATAATTATTAAATTTAAATGGAGCTGAATTAGTTATTCAATGTTGCATTTTAATTTTTTTATTCAATTGAATTTAAAAATAACACCGGTAAAAAATTGAGTTTTTCAAATATGGATTTTCTTTCAAACTTCACACTTTGCGTAACATAACTTTCCCCCCTTAAATTTCAAGTTACGTTCGCCTGTCATTAACATTCATTTTCAGTAGTATTCGTCTGTCTTGAAGATGGGGAGCAATGTTACGAGCATGAGTTAATGCTTCTCTGCAACGTTTCTCTTTTAAGGAAAAGAAAACAAACAGGTATGTCGCCAAATAACAAAAGAGAGTTTAAGCAATAATGCCGTCACCTTGGCGATGGATTTGGAGAGAAAAAAAATTGACTCTTTAAATAATTAGTTTTAATCAATTAATTTTTGTTAATTATAATTAATTTATCATATTGTCATCAAAAACAATCGTATATAGAACATTTCGGCTCAATTGAGCGCTTTAAAATGTGAGAAAAAAGCTTATAAAGTTTGGACTTAGACATAGTTACATGAGTAGAAGAAAACCCATTGGCGAAGGATTTAGAGACCATTTGGTGACTTGGCGTAAAATGAATTTTTTTAAATAATTAGTTTTAATCAATTTATTTTTATTAATTATAATTAAATTACGGTATTGTATCAATTTTTTTTAATAAACAATCCTAAAAAAATTCAGCTTATTTTAGCGCTTTAAAATGTGAGAAAAAAGCTTTTAAACTTTTGATCCAGACATAGTTACAATGTGAGTAGAAGAAAACCCATTAATATCAAACATAAAGTATAGGGTATCCAAAATTAAACTGAAAATGCCAGAGTGTTCTGCAGCGCGATCTAATAGCGAGTATTACACCAAATGTAGTACGAAGATCAAACAAGACGGAGGGCGAAGAGTTGCGAGAAAAAAATTAGTTCAAAAAGCTACCACTAGGGGAATATGTAGAGCAAAATAATTGGAAAAAGGGTTTTAAAAAATGCAAAATCAATGTTGAAATAATAACCTTTCATGTATCATATTTAACAATTTAATTCACGTTCGATATGGCAACAAGTTTTAAAAAGCGAAAAATTTACAATAACACTGATAAAGTTTGCAATTCGTTTACTGAGCTAAAAGGAACGTCAGAAGTTCTGTATTCAAATTTCATGTTATATCCTTTGGCACAGTGCTAGAGCTTCTTGGGCTTTGAAAGGCAATGTATTACTTTTCGATTGGATTGATTTTTATTAATATCGCACTAGAAACCACTCGAGGGCTATTGGTGTTATTTTTCGAAACAATTGGATTACGTGCAATAATGCCTCTATCTTTAGTTGAGCGTGCGTTACTAATCCAATACTCTTATTTTCAACCAGTACAACGTATCAGCCACTCTTCGTGCATTTAGAAAAAACAAAAAATGCGTAAATTTATTTTCTGCCTTAGTGAATGTTGCGCACAGAATGCAATATATGGTCCATGAAAACGCCGGCCACATTGAACCTGATTTATATAGATAAAAGGTAATTTTATTTCAGGTATTGATTTTGCATTTGTTAATAATCTGCATCTTTTCAATTACACAGCGCCACATATTTTCCTAGTGGATTCTTTTAGAACTATTTTGTTTCCGGAATCCTTCGTTCCTCGCCTTGTTTATCTATTGTGCAATTGTCTTAAGTGCAATTGTCGCAATAAGATCTCGCTAGTTAACTCTCTGGACACTTGTCAGTTTAATTATGGCCGCCCACTCTCTATACATAACAAATAAGTATAATTAAAAAAAATCGACTGAACTATAATAAATTAAAAATTTTAAAAATTAGCAGAAGGTTCTGATTTGTCTAATTTAAAAAAATGTCTGCAAAATGTCGAAATAAAAATATATTCCATTCAAATCAATGTAACTTAAAACATTAAGATTAAATTCTAATTTGTATAGTATTGATATAAGATACATTTTTAATAAAATATTATTATTCACTAAAAATATCTTATGATTTGATTATTAACTTTATAAAATTAAATCCCGGCAAATATATTAAATGTGACATTCAGTATTATTGAATTTTGATTTCTGTCAAGCTTTCTGTAACATTTAATAATTAGTAACAGCTTTCTTTATTTAAGAAAATTGTTAGTTTCTAAATTAAATTTAATTAAAATTGTGACCGCTTTATTCATTTTTTTAAAAAAAATTAAGTTAGTTAAGAATCCAATAACTTGTTTGATCCCACTCACAAATTTTGTCTCGATAAACACTGTAGTTCAAAGTGTATATCAGGTGGACATTTTGGCCATACATTTTGGGTGTCCTCAAAAATCGAAGAATGTTCATAAAGAGACTCCGATATTCAACAACAACAAAATTGTCCCTTATTAACACTGTTAGTCAATAACAAGTTTGTCATTGACAAGTTACTTTAATGAAAGGCCTTTAGGATTAGCAATGACAGGTTTTGGCTTTCAAAAATTCGTACAATGGAATCATTTCATAATATTGTTTTTATTGGTGATCAACCCGTCTCTCAGCATTCCTAATTCTTCAATGAAATTAAATATT
Source organism: Nephila pilipes (assembly GCA_019974015.1). Classification (NCBI taxonomy): domain Eukaryota; kingdom Metazoa; phylum Arthropoda; class Arachnida; order Araneae; family Nephilidae; genus Nephila; species Nephila pilipes. Next base: position 111,447 of record BMAW01096651.1, on the reverse strand, counting down.
ATTATTGGCTGGGATTTAATTAAGCAAGCTATTTTGTCTATTACACCAAATGATGATACTTTTTCAAAACTTGAAGCAAACATTTCTGACCCCAGAACCATTTATTTCAGCAATCATTGAAGGTATTCCTAAACTTGATATTGGCCGTTTCAAAGCAAACTCATAATAATGCTGAAACATTACTTTTGTCATATAAACCACACAAGATAAACAATACAGAACCGAACATAACGGTGACGGATGATAAGCTAATTTATCATTCCCCAGATGGTTACCTTTTATTTATCGTGACATTGTAGTTACACAAATTGAAAAATGGAATTATTGAACCTTGTTCTTCAGATTATGCTAGTCAACTCCTTATCGTCCGCAAAAGAGACAGTAGTTCTCGTATGTGCATTGATTCTAGGAAATTAAATAGTGTTTTGGTTAAGGATCATTATCCTTACAAAACCACTTATTGAGGATATCTTAGATGAATGATATTACAAATGGCCCGCCCATGTTGACGCTTTAAGAAGGATTCAAGTCTTAACAAATCATTTAACTGATTCAATCGATTAGTTAAATCGAAGAAGCTCGAGAATGGGATCCACATACTCTTGCTATATCTCCTTCAAAATAGACCTTACGTTGGTTATTGAGTTAAATCTAATATGCTATACAAATTTATTGTTGACGCAGAAATCCTCGTTGTTCTCGATGAAATGCAGCATCATATTATCCAACGCACTCACTGAAACATTGAAAAAATTACTTTATTCCTCAACTTCAATCCAAAATTGATATATATATATATATATATATTGAACTGTATAACGTGTCTTTTGAAACACACAAAAAATCCGGAAAACACGGTTTTCTCCATCCCCTTCTTAAAGATGACATGCGTAACATGTTGAACATATTAGTCCCTTAACGACATTTAACAAAAATTACAAAACATATTCTGGCAGTCATTGACTCTTTCACCATGTTCGTTTAAGACAAAAACAAACCGACAAAATCAAAATTTATCCTTGAAGCAATAATAAAATAGGACGTTCAAAAAGCTGTATTCCACGTTCCCTAACTACCGACTATGGAACAGCATTCATCTCAAAAGAATTTTACACATATTGCAACGAAGAAAATATTTATTTGCATCATATTTATTTGCATTACAGCTTACCACGTGCAAATTGTCAAGTTGGATGCTTTAATCAAACCATTATATCTGACCTCTTTGTGTCCGAAGATAATCCAAAGCAATGGTCCAAATATGTTTCTAAAGTAGAAAAGATTGTACACTCGACATTTCAGCGAATCAACAATATACCTTCAAATTACTCCTTAGTTCAAAAATTAATAATTAAACCAATTTGTATTTTGAACAGTTAATTGACGAACAACTATTTCTTGCCCTACGACAATAGACAACTTAAGCAAAGCAGCTAAAGAGCAAATTTAAAAAGTTCAGAATGCGAATACATTATTGTACAATCGTCAATGAAAACCCTCCTTGTGCATATAATTCGGTTGCTATAGAAAGAAAGTAACATAGACCTGGCTGTAACAACTAATTTCATGGACCGTATTAAATCACTCAAGTAAAGTCTAACGATAGCTACAACGTAAAAAATGTGGTAATTTTGATGGTCCCACCAAAACGAGTACTTGCGTCAAATACCTGAACCATGGTCACATGGATGAATGTTATATACATACATCATCGTACATTACGGCTTTAACTTATGACTTACTCCAGATTTCCTTGTACTGTTTATCTTTTTTCTATCTGCATACCTATTTTTTTACTTAGAATGATTTTTTTCTTATTTTTTTCGAATTTTACTAAATTTCTTATTTGTAAATTACAAATTATTATTTTTCGTTTTTAAGCTCATTAACTTTTATATAATATGCTAATTAATTTTTCACAAGCGAAGACGCGTTTAAACAAAAGTATCTTAAAGTAATGTAACTTAAGCAAACTAAATGTAATTATTATAATCACGAAATGTATTATATTGTCAATTTTTTGAATCTAAGACTTTGTATCCATACATTTATTTATCCATACATTATACATAACATTTATTTTATACTTGCATATTTTGGTTGGCCCACTTTCTCAACACAACATGCACATGTTGATAAATGTTTTCGAAAAATTTACCAACTGAAAAATTATTACTGAATTGAACGGCTTCAAGTTAACTTCCTTGAAAATATCTCATAAATTTTTTGAGAGATTTTGCTTATTGTTGGAAGTATAATTTTAAGAATCATTCACACAAAAATTGAAAAGTGGTAACTTAGCGATTTGAGAACAATTATACTATACCCGCATATTTAGGCCTAGCAAATATATGTCTCAGGCGACGCTCATCCGACGATTTTGTAACACGTTCCGTGGACTCCTGGAAGAACAATAATGTTATGGTAAAAAATAGAAAAAATTCTGATAAATAAACTTTACTTGTAAAAGAATGGACTCAATTCATGACGGTTACAAGATCCATCGCGTGTTTCTCCTTGAAATGAAAACTGACAACAGTTATTTTACTTGTGGATTCCACTTGCAGTGTCAGATTTAATAATTATGTAATGATGTGTTAACATTAAGATTGTCCCAACAATTTATATATTCCCCAATATAAAATCCAGAATAATATTTCCTCAATATAAAAACAAAAGGAAATTAATTTTTTTTCTTATATGATATAGATATTTTAAATAAAGCGTATTTGTTATTAATGAATGTTAATATTGTTAACAAATAGATGTTTTTTTTAACAGAAAGCTCTTATTAAAACAAAAACTGACAACAGTAAGGCACGTTAACTGATTGGTTGAAGACACGTGAATATGTTACATCTGTCAAGTGATCGTGACATCACTTAAATTATAGCCTATCTATTTATTTTTAGCTGAAAAGTCAGATTATAAAAAAAATCTCATTCTGGAAAATCAGGAGGTCAGGAAAATCAATGGATAAAATTAATTACTTTTTTTTTCTGTAGCTTTCTTAAAATTGTAATATTTCTCTAGCATAACTTTTTTCGGTACTTTTCAATTTCGCCAGCTCAAATCTCGCCAAGCAGGCTTCATTGGCGACAACACACAGTATACACATATTCCGTTTGGCGTCTGTTGTATCGTCTGGAGACTTAATCGCTTGCGATGGCGAAATGCAAAAATTTTCCTGTCTTCACAGATCATATGATTTCTTTCAACATCATTTTTTTAAAATGTAGGTTAATTCTCTAACTTAAATGTATGTTATCTTTATTTTAAAAAAATAGGAATTTATCAGGTAATTTAGCGAGTTAGTCACATGAGCCGTTTTTTAAAGTATTGATTTTTCTTATGGCTAAGTTTAAATCAGTTTAGAAATATTTGTAACGTTACGTTAATCAATTTGAGTGATGTTTTTAAAACTCTTAACTTTTTAAATTGTGTTATGGAATAATAATTAATACATCTTTATCTCACTAAAACTACCGATAACTCATTTTTTCCCCCTAAAATGGATTTGTATCACTTTAAAAAAAAATGGTTCATATGTAAAATAAGAAGTAAGAGAAAAGAAAATTAAGTCATGTATTTTTTTTTTTTTTTTTTTTTTTTTTTTTTTCCTTTTTCTTTGAATTAAAAAAAATGTACTATACTTCAGACGGGGATGATGAAGCTAAAGATGAACTCTCTTTCTCTGACGTTTGCTCTTCAGATGGATCGAAATCCTCAGTTTTTCTTTTTTCATCAGACTGGCAAATTAGAGATTTTTTTGGCGTTACTCATTAATAAATGAAACATGTTTAATTATGTATAAAATGTTTTGAAAAGCATTTTTCAAACGGTAAAATTGTGTTTGTTTGTTAAGTTTTTAAAATACGGGAAAAAACAGAATTGAGAAGAAATAATTCGATATAAAAACCAACGTTTTTAAAAACAACGTTTTTATATAGTGGCAAAGTTTATTAGAGAAAATTATTGAAATATTAGTTAAAACTGTTAGTTATTTTTAACTTTAAAATTCACTTAAAAAGAGACATTTGTGACAGTATTAAAAAATTCATAATACTCATAAAATCAAAACATGCATTTGAAAGTTTGTAAGTCATTCTATTAAAAAAAATGGGAACCAGAATTCAGAACAAATTATTGTGATAAGACATGACGCCAAATATTGGAAACTTTCTTTCTTGCGAATGATTACTGACTAAAAGTCAGCAACCCTTACTATCTCGGAGATTGTAAAGGGGAGATAGTATCTCCCCTTTGCGAGTACAAAAGGTTTACGATAACCTCATGCGGTGCGGGGAGTGCCCGGTGCTCCCAGAGGGGGAAAGAAATTTTTCCCGCAATCCTAAAAGCGCCTAGAGGAAAGAATATTTTGACTTATTAAAATTATTGAAATATTAGTTAAAACTTGTCGCAAACGTGTAAATATTGCATTGTTAGGCGAATACGAACGATTCCCAAAATTTCAAAGCTCTAGCTTGATGGGAAGTTGGTTAAATTAACGATCGAAAATTTGATGACACACACACACACACACACACCAAGTGAAATTCAGAAAAACGTTGTAAAAAAAGATCATTGTGACCTTCCGCGGAATATCCAAGTGACAATTTTTAAAACCTTATGTGTTTTTAATGCTGATGGATGTTTGATACATTTAAAATTTTCTGTCTACTTATTTCTAGTAAAAATATAAAAAGAAAGGACTCTTTAAAAATATAAATAAAGGAGTATTTTAATAAGTGGAAGAATTACTAATCGGGCAGATTTTGACAAACAAAGATAGTTCTTTTAATCCACTACCACGGGATATAACATTAAAAAATTACCTTATTAGACATATTTATATAAAAACATTTCACACATATATTACTTCACAAAGAGAATACTAAAAAAAAAAAAAAAACAGAAACATTAATAAAAGCATAATTACTACATATTTTTTTGAAACAAAAACAATTGTAATTATTTATTCAAGTATGGCGTCATGCATCTCCAGTTAAATATTTCTGATAGCATTTTTTTTTTTTTTTTTTCATATTTTGAAATTCTTTTTCAACATTTCTTATTGCCTTGCACTGGGTATTATTTTGACTAAAATTTTTCATCAATTTCTCATTCATTTCCCGATGAACTAGAATCTTGAAATTTTGCATACAAGTTCAGTTTGGATGACAATACAATATTCAATAATAAAACTACAAATTTAAAAAAATATAATAAACATTTTTTTGGAAATAAAGAACCTCCCCCTCTCGAAAAAGAACTCATACAATTTTTTTTTTTAAGAAATCGACACTTCTATGGGGCAATAGAGTAAAAAAAGAACTAAAATGTAAAAAATATTTTTTTTATTCGGCAAGCAAAATATTAAATGAAAATATATTGTAAATGACAGTTAATCATCAAAATAAATATGCAAAATATAAAGATTTTTCAAACCGGTTGGAACTTTTTGACTAAAAATTTAAATGTTAAACGCATTCCAATTGTCTAACTATCTTATTACCGCACACAACTCTTCAGTTTTTAGTCAAAAAATTTCAGCTGGATTGAAAAATATTAACTTTTTTATTATTTATAATGATAAATATTCATTTTCCGAAAGAAAAAAAAAATATTTTTTTTGTATTTTTATTCATTTATTTATTTTACTTTCTGGTTTGTTTGTTTTTTAACTCTTTTGCCATATAGAAGTTTCGATTTTGTTACAAAAATTTTTTATATATATTATTAAGCCCTTCCCTATGGCTTGTGATAAGTTTGTATTATAAAGACCAAAGAAAAAATGGTGGTCTAGGCAAAAACTGAAACCAGCTAAGTGAAGGTTGAAATGATTGACGAAATCGTTCTGAGGGTTCAATTATGTATGGCTTAGAATAGAAAAAGTATTCTATTTACAATACATGTGTTAAACACAGTAAAACGAAAATTAATTTATTTCCTGCTGAGCAATTGCACTTTGTTTGAAAAATGCCTCTTAAAGATGAAGAGATATTTACATTTTAAGAGAATACGCTAAAATGACATTCTGTTTTAAAAAAAAGAAAGAAAGCTCACAGAATACGAACAATGAACTGAAATTTAACCTAAATAAAGAATTCTAATCGTCATTGATTCACTTAGTATACCAAGCTTGATCTAGGAAACATTGTTTATTTTCTTTAAAAATAAATTCGTTTGCATATAGATAACATGCACAAATAGTAATTGCTCTGATTCGTTAAAAAATGTTACATATGAATATAACACTATGCTAAAGCTTCGGTAAGCACATTATTCCTGAAAAATAAATTCTCTGAACACCCTCACAACAAAAAGTATTTCTAGAAAAATTTCGTGTTACAATAAAAATTTAAATATTTGTGTTGATTATGATGTTATTCGCGAATCAACCGAAATGTTTAAAATGTTCCATGGTATTTTTAATTCATTTTCAGACATATTTATAAAATATACAATTACAATTTTAAATAACTTTCTAAGATGTTCACGTTTATGCAGTGCATTAAACGAGGGCTATTCAGAAAGAAAGGAACGTTTTGGAATTAAAAAGAAACGAAGTACAAAAAAAAATTTATTATAAACATCAGAAAGAGCGACTAAAATTCTGCTTATCTACATAGTCACCAAACAAATTGATGAACTTATTATAGTGACGGACGAGTTTTGAAATTCCTTCGTCATAGAATTCTGCCGTCTGCGATCTCAGCCACACAGTGACGCGCACCCGCAGCTCCTTGTCGTCGTCAAAGCGCTTTGTGTTGCTAGCCAGTTCTTTATTCTTGGAAACAAGTGAAAATCACTAGGAGCAAGATCGGGACTATAGGGCGGATGAGGGATGATGGTCTGTAAACAATTTGCGGTAGCCCAGCTTTTGTGTGACAATTTCAAACAACAAAGTCCGTGAAACTTGTGGAAAACTAAGCGAAAGCTCCGTTATTGTGAAACAGCGATTTTCACGAATCTTTTCATCAACTTAAGCGACCAGTTCGTCAGTCACAATGCTAGAGCGTGCACTCTTCTCTTAATCGTGAACGTTAGTTCGGCCATTTTTAAACTGAATGCATCATTTCCGGATTGAACTTTCATTCATTACGTTGTTTCCGTACACTTCACACACTTGCCGATAAATTTCCATAGGTCTTAGGTTTTTTGCCAACAAAAACCGTATCACAGATCGCACCTGACAACTGGTGGGATTTTCAATTGCAGCGCACATTTTAAATTTGAATATCGAAAAAGCGGGCAGCGTGGAAATGTTCCCGTTGTGACGGCTGAACGCCAACTGAGATGCCGAGCACGTAGATACCAAAATGTAAGAGATCGGAGCGCGCCTAACGACGTCAGACGGAAACGTTCCTTACTTTCTGAATAGCCCTCGTACCATTGAAAGCGTAGAAATGGAATCATTATAAATTGTAAGGTATAGTTAGGTTTTTACTTCATTTATTCTCTCTTTATCAGCCATCTTTAAGATGAATTTGGAGTCTTCTTAAATTTCGCAAATGTTATTCTTACTCTCTGTATAAACATATAAATATATTTTAGTCGAATAATTAATATAGATATTAGGTATTATATAGTGTACTTATAAAGCAAAGATAAACACAGCCCTTTTTGTATTTCAAATGCATGCAAAATTAACAAATTTTTAAGGTACATTAAGCTCATAGTAGATTTGCGATATCCGATAAATTTTCGGCCAGTCACTATTGTCAATATTAAATTTTAGATTTTCATTTATAAAGCAATTTTGTTAACGAATAAGTGTTTTATCTCCCTTGCTTAAAGCCCACCTGTAGAGAATTTTTTTTGTAAAAGGTTGAGTGTGGGATGTTACCCAATCTCCTCAGATCAGATCAGACGAATCTCCGAGCGGAACGGACGTAAGCGAATTGATACTCGAGAAGATTGTGACTGCGGGGTGATTGAGTGCTAACAGTAATCTGCACCTATCACCAAAGTAAAGCACAAAGGAACTGTAGTGGATGAATAAAGGAACATTGTTATTGTTATTAAAAAATATATTTGATCTCATATGAATTTAAGTAGAAGTTAATAGCTAGTTAACTAAGTTAATAGCTAGTAAGCTACAGTGAATTGAAGTTTTTAAGAAACAAAGTGATATAATTTATGAGTTCTAAAAAGAGAAATAGCTTTTTTTTTTATTTTGTGATGATTTTTAATAAACGTTTTACGTCAATTTAAAAAATCAGGAAAAAAAAAATCAAAACCGTTAAAGAAGTTTTTTAATACCCATTTTGGAACTATTTTATTTCGCCAGCTCAAATCTCACCCTACATACATAAAAAATATATTTAGTTTGGCGTCAGTTGTATCATTTTTGGCGACTTTATCGCCTGCGCCGGTGAAATGGAAAAGTACTTTAATTTTTTTTATTACTGGCTTCCAATTTTTAATTTGAATTTTTTTAAAAATATCTAAAATTTTCATTAGATGAAATATTTCTGTACAAAAAGTAAAATATAGAGAGCTATTTTCGCTATCCGAAGACCACAACTCGTAATTTTCAGAAAAAACTATGAAATTCAATTTATGTTTTTATTATTGTGTTGAGTCTTAGTAGATTAACATAAAAATAGATGAATAAATGTGTATCTATCAAATACACATTTATTCATCTATTGTCTTTTTAAATATAAAGTACAAATGAACTCTTTTTTGTATTAATGTATTATAACTATTATTTACGAAGAAATGTTAAATTTCATTAAATTGATCTCTTTTTGCAATAAGCATCAGTCGTTTAAATAAAGATTAAATGAAACGAACGAAATTAACTGCAAAGAAGATGAAACTCTTCACCTGAAGGGTCGCAATTCTACGCGCGCCAAGGTTTCTAATATTCTAAAACATACATTTCACATCATAAATAACTGTACAGTGATGTCAATGCGAATTAAGTACGAAGAATGGACATTGATCTCTTTATTTTAAGCCAATATTTAAGTTGGCGCCATATGTCTTCCAGAAACCAAAAAGTTAAGAAAAAACATGTCTTACGATAACGTACGCAAACATTAATATGTAAACGAGTAAAAACTAATTTGCACTTAGTTGTAACTCAGATTTAAATATTATTAATGATTTGTTTTCGTAGCTTAAAGAATGTTATCTATCTGGATTTTCAAACGAAAGCTCTATGTAGAAAAACAAATTTTGAGGGGACCCCTTGGCGACATTTTTGAAATCGCGCCAAGATGGCACCAAAGCGGATATTTCAAACCCGGAGCTTCTGGAAGCGAGAAAAAAAGATGGTGTCGAGCCTGGAAGGCAAATTATGAAGTAAGCAGGCGTATTCAATGGGGGGGAAATGCAGAAATCATCCTGTCAGGGAGACAGATTTTGAAACATGATGACGTTTTCACTGAACGAAAGGATAAAAATCTGTGAAGTGATCCCAAAAACTCGTTATAAGCAAAAGAAAACAAAGTGGAACATATGAAAAACGGTGAATTTGAACAGCAAAGCGCTTCAACGGAAAATGGGACAGCATAAAAGTCTCATCTAATTGAAAACTATTATAAAAGAAATAACATTAACGCATTTGAAATTTCAGTTTTAATGAACAAAAGTAAAAACGCATAGCATAAAGAAAGAGGAAACATCGGGAAAACGAATGGATAAAATTTACTGACCTCATTCAGAAGAGAAATCTGCACCCATCAGCATGAAAACAGATGTCGATTCCCTAATCACTGAACTGCTTTAAAACCGATGTTATTAGAATTTGTATTGCTTTCTTAACGCTGATTTTCTCCCTTTCGGGAAAACAAAAGTATTCAAACCGATCCATTGTCGACGGGCGCTTGTCTGCAAACCACGTTCAATTAACTACTTTCAAATATCTAATCCTTTCCAAATACGGATTTTCTTCCCTTTCGGAGGAACGAAATACTTCAAAACTAACCATTTCCAAGGCTTCTTCCAACGGCCGTCTTCTAAAGGAAACAAATCTTATGGGAAACAAAGAACTGTTTTTAAAACAGAGCCATCAAAATCTCCAATACCGATTTTCTTTTTCCATCCGCAAAACAAATAATTTTAAACGATTCACTAAACGATTACATTTTCAACATACAACGGATTTTCAAAAATCGCGGTACTTCAGCAATAAATAAGGCTTGTATCCAATCCAGCGTAAAAAAGGAATAAACAAAGCGTCGAATCATGTTTAGTAAATTTTATACGGTAACCAGAAAAAAATCCGCATGGCAACCACATTGGCAATTTATCGCCAAGAAAAATTAAAGAGTGCCAGGGCCCTCTAAAATAAGAATCAACCATTTTTTTTTTTTGTTTTTGTTTACACTGAGATTAATTAGGCGTAAAACACACAAATAAGATTATTCCAATTTCAAGGTTGGAATCGATGAAATATTCTCCAGCTGCAATAACAAAGAATGGGTTCGAATGCAGTTTAGACCAACCACCCTTAGAGATTAGAATTAACGGTTGGAATGCAGTTTAGCGTAACCACTTGGCGACAGGAATTGTTTGGCGATATTTTGCCCATTGTGGCTGCCATGCTTTCTCTCCACTGAGGTGGCTTTAGCCGTGACAACCCTTTCGAATAAGGCTTCAGGCTCCGCCATAAAAATCGCTAAATTTGGCGATTTTTGAAATCTCGCCAAGTGGTTACGCTAAACTGCATTTTTACCGAATTAACTGGCGATATTTTGCCAAAAGTGGCTAAAAAGGTCTGGGAACAACTTCGCTATATGCCCGAAAGCCACCATTTTGTTTTTTTGGTGACCAGTCATTTCTCGCCAAATAGCTGGTTGAATGGTTGCCATGTTAACAATAATCGCCCAACTTGGCGAAAAAAAACGTAGGTTGGCGGTCGGGCATATACCGAAGTTGTGCGGAGGACTGCTTCGCGGACTTAACGTTCAGGCAAAAAAAACCAAAAAACGCCAAGTTTGGCAATTTTTGAAATAATGCCAAGTGGTTAGGCTAAACTGCATTTTCACCCAAAGAATGAAATGGAGTATCTTATCTCATGAAGTACCTTATCATCTTTTTCAGACGTTTCTGGAATTCATGTCATTTATTATTTTGTTTAGATAACAGATTAGTTAGAGTTGTTTGGATACAGTTATTATTTATAGTGTTTTTTGAAAGTATAATGCAGATATTTTTAATGATATATTGCTTACTTAATATTTTTACTTTACGTATTTTGATAACGAGTAATTGAATAGGAAAAATAAGATTCAGTCGGAATACATCCGGATGCTACGTTCGTTTTTTTTATCGTCATTTTAATATGTGCGGCATTTAGGCTTAACATAATAAATTTTATGCACAAAATTTGGCAAAAAAAGCATCATCGTCAAAAAAAAAATTTCTAGTCTAAAAAAACAAACTTACCGGTCTATTATGCATCAGCTCCAAGTTAATACGTAATAAATAACATTTAAGAACTTACCAATTTTTTCGATTAAATTGCAAAGTGCAAATTTTTTGATTTATACAAGATGAAAGAGGATAATGTCCTCTCTTCAGTTTTGTAAGTTCTTTGAAATTATGTGTTTCCTACCAAGATATTTAATTTGAATTTTTATCAAAAACTACTTTGAGTAATGTTTAAAAAGATAAACGAGTTTAAATATCCTTCACGTGAAACAACTGTATTATTGATGAGCAAAATAACATCGCATTAAGAAAGGAAGGAATGAAAAATAAAGCTCAGATTGTTGAATTAATATCGCTCTAGAGCTACAAGAGGCTTATTGGGGTCAAACATTTGAGTCAAGGTAAGTGAAGATGATGACATTTGAGTCAAGGTAAGTGAAGATGATGACATTTGAGTCGATACCTATCTTTTCTAACTACTGCAAGCCACATAAGGAATCTGACAGAACTTAAAGTACCGCATTCTCACTATTCGGCCCAACGGCCTTTGAGCCAGCTCGATTCGAGCTTCATTTTAATGAATAAAATTTGTGTATTTATTCATAGTTAATGAATAAGTAGACAAATTGAAGCTCGTTTAATGTAGATTTTATATCGCTTAATGTTATTTGTTGCATGGCTACTCTCACTGCCTTTCAACCACTCGTCCAAAGATTGGAATTTGTTTTACTTCGTTTTATAGTTCTTATCATAGATTAAAATTACAATATACATGCATGTTGTGACATTATTTTTTGACCCTACAAGCTCATATCGGGATTATTATCTAAAATTCATCAATTATTAGATCCTTTAACTCGAGTAAATAACAATAACGACCTGGTTTTTATATTATCATAACTGCAAGGTTACGAATATGGGTTTCAGTGTAACCATAGTTCGTCAGAATATTGCATATTAATTCTGCCGAGCTTTAAATGTTTTCAAGATGGTTTAACTTGAAAATAAGCTGCTAAATCAAATTGATCTGATTGGTTGGTTTGGTTTTATTGACGTCGCTCTAGAAGCAAAACGAGGGCTATTGGGGACGGATTTCGTATTTTTAAACTTAGGTCAAGTGACGAGGACGACACCTGAGTTGACACTCCTCTCCTAACTTCCATACCATGCCAACGGGAGGGCCCCTACAGATTGAACGTGAATCAGCCCCGGATATATAGCGGGTCTTTAGTGGCATCAAGGCTCGAAACCACGACTCAACGAAAACCGCCCGCTACTGCGGCCACTTAATCTAATTGGAGTCCTAAAATCTTATTAGGCTGAGTAAAGGGAACATCTGAGTGATTTTACTAATTGACTTATTTTTTGAAATTTCTGGATGTATATTTCTGCTTGACTCAATGATCCACTAAACGCAGGTCACGTGATTTTAAGCCACGATTAATGTTGATACTCTTCTCTGTACATACACGCTACGATATGTGAATAGGTGACGGAACTTATTTTCCATCGATTATAATCAGTAACCTACCAACTAAGCTACCATAGCCCCAAGTAAATATAAGCAATGAAAAACATCATTAATAGGTGAATAATTTCCAGGAAATTTTTTTTACGTGAGAAAATTTATGCACATCTTTTACAGCGAATTCGAATATTTTCTAATCGAAAAAAAAACTATCAAATTGTTTTGTTTGTTAATCTTACATGGATATCTTTAAATTTCTTATCCCTACTTTGTTTAAAATAATTCTTATTGATGAATTATTGTTATACATATTCACGTTATTAATAAATATATCTTATGCGAATATTTTACATCTTAGCTTATAAAAATATTATTTAAATTTTATCATTAGAGATAAAAATCGATTTCTTAGCACGATATAAATCTCTAAAACAACTATCAAACTGCGCTAAATTACAATATTTAATTGAAAATTTATTTCATAATTTTACTTTCAGATTATGATATCATATTTGCCTAAGAAAGTACGCAAAAGAAAGCTCAGAACTCCTTAAAAAGCACAGAAAAATTAGATTGAAAGCTTTTATTGAATGTAATTTTAAAAACTCAGCCAATATATTTTCCCGGAGTTATATAATCATTTTATGTTTTGCAATATGCATTATGTGTATGACTGAACATTTTCTAAGCAATTTTTTTTTTAAATTTATCAACAATTCAACACAATTTATCAACATTTTCTAAGCAATTTTTAGAATTTTTCTATACCTACATTAATAAAAATTACACTTCTCTAGAACATATAATTTATAAATTACGACACAACATGTACTCGGGAAAATTGAAAATAGCTCACCAAGAAGGGAGTTTTGGATTGAAATGAAATTTAATACACATAATGATACAGATGAGAGATTCACTTGATCCCAAAATCAAAACAATTAAACAAATACAGCGTGTTCAATTAGACAAACTCAGTGCAATTTCAACAGCGCGTCGGACCACCTTCTGCTACAATAAATGCGCAACATGGTTCAGCATTGAGTTGATTTGACATCTTTCAAAGATGAGTGTTGAAGGCAGGTGGGCCCACAATTCCTAGAAAAACACCCCCCAATTATGTACAGAGTGACATGGCGGAATCTAGGGTTTCACCTGGTTCCACAAACGCTCTATATGGGGCAAATACAGGAATCGTGTCGGCCATAGAATCGTCTGAATATGACACAAAAACCTTGATCTACTCATGCTCTTTACGAACGAGTACGAAAAATGAAAAAAGATTGTTCTTGGAAGACCATTTAGGAAAGGTCTCACGGGAGGGGGGGGGGGTCGAAGAATGTCATCAACATAACGCTAAATCGTTAAGGTTCAACGTAGCACAATTAGAATGAACCGGCTCTCATACACTATGGCTCCCCAGACCGTTACGGGGAGTGTGTCGCGCGATAACATGGGTAGAATTTTACCGTATACCAGGGTGCCTCCATGCCCGTACACGACTATCATCTGTTCCCAAAACGAACCGTAATTCATCACGAAGTACCACGTTTTATCAATCTGGAGCATTCCACGTCTTTCTGGTTTGGCGTCACTATAGACGGAGTTGCCAATGTTTCGGTGTTAAAGGCAGTACACGAAAAGGTCGCTTGGATTGTAGATTCGCTTTCGCAATGCACCTGGAAATAATTATATGTGCAGACCCAGCTTGTGTGCTTAGCATTAAGATCTCCTCAAATTAATGAGGTCGGCACTAAATTTAGAACACTTTCAATGTCTTGTGGTACGTATATGGCTCTGACAGATGGAGGGATATACATTGAGGTAACGAGTATCGGGTTTCCATCTCAGGAGATGAGTGCAACAATGGTTGCTTCTGCACCGTTGAGTGAGGGTGTTGGAATTTTGTAATGTGGGAGAGGTCTTTTAATCAAAATAGTAGTGCCGCCATACGGGCGATTTGTTGAGATGGGTCTATCATTTCTCTGGGTGATGTAATTCGGTATCGTAAATTTCATACCTGGTTTTAGATGTGTTTCTTGAATTAATATTAAATCAGGGGAGTGCTTACCTATAAAGTTCCTTAATTCAACATCACGGGACTTTACACCTTGGGCATTCCAATACACCAGTTTGAGGCCGAGAAGGGTGAATTTAAATTTTTTGAAGGGAGTGATGTTGCGACTACACCCATTATGAAAATATTCAGCTTGTCAAGGTCATTTTCTACCTTCGACATGTTGTTTAAGGCTTCGAATAATTTGGGAAATTTATTAGAAAGATTTTGGAACTGCTGTTAAGAAGTTAAAATTTCCTGGTGTTTTTGCATTTGTTGGAGTTTTAGCCAGTTCAAACTGGTGTTTGGCTTCGGCTAACCTTTGGATTTCTTGTGGCGCCCTCTCTTGAGGGATTTCGTTACTGCAACTGTTTGCAAACGAAATATTTGCAGTAACAGGTCTGGTGGCAGGTATATTACTGCTTTCGGTTTTTTGCGTTGATTGGCCATTAGCTGGTTTCTTTTTAGGGAACAGAGAACATCCCTGCCAAGAGGTCATGAAATTGTAATTTATGCATAATGGATTTTCTAACCATTCTTTGATTTCACACTCACCAGTGCGATGATTTCCACCACATTTTAAGAATCTGGAATTCATTCTGCTATTTTTTGAAGAATAGTGAAAGAAATTGCAATTATATCACTCCGTGGTCCCCTGCTTCTTCTTAAATAGTACGATTTTGACTACTATATGCATAATAGTCTGTATTTTATAAATATTCAGGGCATCTTCTCCTCTACGAATTTCAACCATAAAAATAGAGCTGGAATTTTGTTTTCAACTGTTTTAGCTGAGCCACCTTTTCGACCTTAATACCTTTTGCTCTAAGGTTTTCCTTTATTTCTTCTATGTCGACATGGACCTTAAGTCCCTTCACTCAGACCTTCAAAGGTCTCTCGTGGATCGGCTAAATAACGTTGAGCAATATTTTGACTCTCACATTTTTGCTTACATTTTTTCTAACTGCAGCTTCTGAGTAATATTGCACGAGCTTCAAGCGGTTGATTATGTAATCGTTTTCTTTACTGTACAGGTTTTGTAATTCATTATCTATTCATATTATTATCTATGTTTTATACAGTTTATATTTCAGAAAATGGCAACATTAATGTTTATGTTTTAGAACATTAATATATGTTTTATAGTTATTGTAACTTTGTTCTTTCATATTATAAAAATGGCATTTATTGTCGGTAAATTAGAGTTTCCTCATTTAGAGTATGAGTAAAAAAGTTATTTTAAAGTAATAAATAACTGATGAGAGATAGATAGCTATTTCATAGTAATAAATAGGTTTTAGAGAAAATGAATCCAGAGATAATTCTAAATATCTGGCGTCCTTGACAGGATTGTTATCTGTAAGTAGAATTCTTACGTGTTTTGAAGTGCAAGTTTTGATAATGAATGTTTTGAAGTGCAAACGATCTCAATTTAGGAGATTATTTACAACAGCTTTAAATTATTTTGAGAAGAATGAAAATGATTTATCTTTAGACGAAAGAATTTCGACACTTAAATTAGTTGAGGAGAAAGCAAAACCTATGATAGAGATGGAAGAGACATACAGCGAAGAATTGATTAAAATTGATAATGATCAAACTGTGATAAATAATGAGTTTGTTGAGTCTGAATACTGTATTGATAAGTGGAGAATGGTAGAATATAAATTAGTTTCACTTCTAGCTGAAAAGGAAAAAAGTTGTATTGTTAAAGAAAGTGTAACTCAAAATGCTACTATTCGTTACCCTAAGCTTTAACTCTCGACTTTTGATGGGAATATTAAAAACAGTTTAGGATTTTGGGGCTAGTTTAAAAAGATCGATACTGATCCTAATTTAGATGATCATGATAAATTTGCATACTTATTGCAATCAATGGAAAAAGGGTCATCTGCTGAAGAGTTAATTAAAAGTGTTCTGCCCGGTGGTGAAAGTTATAGTAAAGCTTTACAACAACTACAATCGCGTTTTGGGAAAGAAGACATTCTTATAGAAGTCTATGTTAGACATCTCCTTTCGTTAGTATTATTAAAAAACTCTCAGCAGAAATTTTCATTACGAAAACTCTATGATAACATAGAATCAAAACTTAGAGCTTTAGAAGTTCTGGGTGTTGTTAGAGATAAATATGCTGCGATGTTATGTCCTTTAGTCGAATCGTCATTGCCGGATGATACATTAAGAGCATGACAAAGGTTCCGAGTTATCAATCGCAGTCAGAGAGTCTGAAAGTAGTGAGCAAAAAGAGAAAATGAGTCAACACATCGCATGGGTTTAGATGGTTTGCTTTCATTTTTGCTTGATGAAATTGAAGGTGAAGAGATAGTATCTACAACTACTCAGTGTTTCACTAAATATCAGACTCCTAAGTCTGGGAATGCTAAATACTTTGATTTCAAAAACCGTGGAGAATTTTTCAAAACACCTGCTTCTACTCTAATAGCAACATCTGAATAAAAATTCAACTACATGTATTTTTTATGCTGGAAATCATGCATCTGGTGATTGCTTTAAAGCTAGAAAGAAGAACTGCGTTTTGAAGAACTGCTTTTTGCCTTTCCTCAGATTGTCATCTGAGGAAAGGCAAAAAGCAGTTCTAAATAGTCGCAGTTGCTTTTTATGTTTAGACAGAAAACGTGTAATAGCTAAATGTAAGAAACGAACATCGTGTGTGATTTGTGCGAAGAAACACCACATACTCTTATGTAGAAATATCCAAGCTGAATCAAAATCTCCAGTACCTATTAGCATGAGTAGGGATGAAAATACGGATGCAGTACCTCAGTGAGATGAAACCCTCTCCAATTTGGCGAGAACACCAAATGTGTTTTTGCAAACTTTAATGGTTACGTTGAAAGGGCGAAATAAAAAGCGCCAGGCTCGTGCTATTATCGATTAAGCTTCACAAAGATCTTACATTCTAAAAAGCAATGCAGATGAAATGAAATTTGAGAGTACATATAAAGAAATATTGAGCCATTCATTATTTGGCGGGTCATGTACTGATGTCATAAATCACTATGTTTTTACGGTGTTCTTATCTAAAACGGATGGAACTTATTTTTGTAACTTCAAAGCTTTTAGCCAAGATATTATTTGTGGAAGTATACAACCAGTTGGTAAAGGCGAATGGATTCGAGAGCTTAAATAGTACAATATTTCTGTATGCGACGATAATATTGGACCAATAGAAATACTTATCGGTGCTGATATTGCAGGCAAGTTGATGACCGGAGGATTTAAATTGCTTGCTTCAGGCCCTGCTGCTATAGAAACTGAACTTGGCTGGACTCTTTTTGGAAAAAATGGTATGCGTGAGATCTCGGACAATTCAGCACTGCTCGTCACATCCATGTTGAATAAGGAAACATTGATATCCGATCTATGGTCTCTATATTCACTTGGAATTCTACATCCCTCAGAGAAGGAAAATAAACTGGAACTTCAGAAAGAGGCAAGAGATCATTTCTTGTCTACTGTAAAAGTGAATGAAGAGGGACGTTTTTATGTCAGTTTGCCATGGCTTGATAACCATCAACCGCTAAAAGGTAACTATGACTTAGCTGTAAAAAGATTAAATTCTACAGTAAAAAAACTAAAAGCAAAGAAACTTTATGATGCTCATGGAGAAGTTTTTAGTGAATGGGAACGAGAAGGCATCATAGAAGAAGTACCGAAAAGCGAAATTGATGTAGCATGAAATTACCTACCACATCGACATGTAGTAATAGAAAATAGTACTACACGAATCAGGCCAGTGTTTGATGCCTCAGCCAAACAGAAAGTATCTCCTAGTCTTAATGATTGTATAGAAAAAGGACTGAACCTTATTGAACTGATTCCTTCAATTCTTCATAGATTCCATATGAACAGAATAGGAGTTTCTGCAGATATGCATTAATCCGTACTCCATAACACCTAGAAATTTTTTACGGGAAATATAAAACCATTCAGTGCCAGTTGTAAAACATGACTTCAATTCTAACTTTTATAAACATAAACTGCTTTATATCCAAAATGTTTACTAGGCTTTCAAAAAAAAAAAAAAAAAAAAAAAAAAAAAAAAGATTTCGCAAAGAATATCTGGGAACTTTGAAAACAACAAGCAAAAAATTCGCTAGAAGTTTTAAATTAAGAAAAGGAGACATTGTGTGTGTGTGTGTCTTGATTGGAAGCTATGACAAGAAGAGATTAAATTGGCCTCTTGGTAAATGTAGAATGTAGAATGCACCCATACGTGAGTAAACATGGCAGTTTATTACCTCACATACCCCTTGGTGGGGTGGCTTCTACGAATGGCTCATGAGAAGTATTAAAGAGCATTTAAGGAAAATTCTCGGTAGCGAGTATCTTAGCTTTGAAGAAATGACGACTATTCTTGCCGAAATTGAACTCGTATTAAATCATAGACCCCTAACTTATACAAGTAATGCTTTGAATGAACCATTACCTCCAGCTCATTTTCTGTTTCCTGGACAGAAAAATCTTAGTTATCTTGTACATTTTGTAGACACTTTTAGTAATGAACCTACTACAAAGGAAAATTTGTCTCAACGAATATTGTATCAAACTAAATTTTTACGTCAGCTCTGGGCAAAATGGAAAAAATAATTATTTGATGCAGTTGCGAAATGCACATAATTTTGTAAACCAATTCCGAAAAAAGGATCTTGAATTGGGAGACGTAGTAATTTTAGAAGGAACCACTAAATTTAAAAACCTGTGGCCTCTCGGTATAATTTGGTATTCAAGACATTGTTATTGGTCGTGACAGTCATATACGTTCTTGTTTTGTTCGAACTGCCAAGGTTGTATAAATGCTTAGTTTGTTTTTAAAAGCTCAGAAATCAGCGAGTGAATTCAAAATATTTTTGCCAAGTTCTTTACCAGCTCCAATGACTTCTAAATGTAAAAAAATTTGCGTGACAGACTTAGATTTAATTTCTTTAAAATAATGTCTGAATGACTTTCAATATCAAAATCTGATCGGAAACTCATTAAATTTCGTAGCCGCTCTTTTGAAGTTCTATGAAATATCTGATCGGCAAAGAAAATATTGTATAACTATTTGATATTTTCAGTGCTACCGAACTTCAATACGTGCGCTATTATTGGAATGTCATTCAACATCAGTGTGGATCTAATGCATACCTATAAAATTTCAATCAAGTTAAAATATATAATATATATAGGAAGTCTCTGAACACTTATTTCGGTATATGCATGAAATATTATTTTGAAAAGTGAATTTTAAGAGAAATAGCACAATTTGGAACAAAATCGAAATCACCAGCATGTATAGTTAAATTTTTTTAAAAAAATAGCAGATATAATTGGGCATATAATGAAAATATATATATATAGTGTTAAATGAACTCTCAATTACAGTCGCTTAGTGCTCTTGGCTATGAAAGCTTTCTTCTGATTTTCCATGTTCGTAAAAAATCACAACACTATTAGAAGTAAGGAAAGAATATTGAAGCAAAACATTTTTGAAGATCATTTTTGGGTAACATACTCGTAACGTCTTTGGGTAAGTTATCAAACGTGATTGAAACACTTCTTGAATTGCAATAGAAGGAAAAAATATTTATATAACGTATATTTTGGTCATCTATAATTGAAATGGTGCCCCAATGTGTCGTGTTTACAAATCACTGTAACTTATCCACAAACTAAATTAATTAACAAACAAATTCAATAGAAAAACGTATACATGTCGACATTCTAGTGTCTTGAAGATCCTGACAAAATCCATACTAGCAGCACCCTCTTTCAATTAATGTGTAGCATTCTCTAACAGAGAGAGGGTTTAACTACCTATTGGATAAACTTGAACTTCAAACACAATATCTAAGCCAAAAAAACTATGAACATCAAAATAATATATTCCAGGCAGAATGCAGATTTTCTTAATCGTATTTCATCGTCCAGTCTATAGCAAAATTAAATTGAAAGTCAGCGAGCGCCCGTTATAACATATGTCGGATGGGCATTTGTGAGAAAGGCCGAACTTTCATGTAGAGAGTGACAGCAACAACATTATTTTAAACACATCTTTATTAAGGGGCAAATATTTACAAAGAGTGGGGGAATGGGGATGCTGACCTGTATAACTACTTTTTTTTAGGTTTCTTTTTCTTTATTAGAAAACTTTATTTTAATAAATCTTTCTTCACCTTCAAATGCATTTGCAAACCAACTTCACGTATTTTAACTGTTGCTGTCACTTTGACCTCATCTTGGTATAAAAACTAATGGAATGTTTTTTGCGCACTTTTCTCGCTCGCCAAGTGAAACTGCGTCTCTCAGCACAATGTATTGCAATGCTAATTCCATTGTTACTTCTATTGTGATGTCTTAATGATAAAGATGAATAGATTTAACAATAAAGATGATGCTCATATTTGACATTTTAACGATTACTAGTCCATCTGTCTAAATTGAAGGAAGTAAGCAAATCATTTAATGAAGTCGGCAGGAATTACCGATGGGAAAATCCCAAGTTCATCTACGCCATGATTATTGAGGAATCCTACCCAGATTTAAGTATTGGAAGAAAAAAAATAACAAGGTTTGAGTTTTCAGTGTTTTAAACTTTAAATAAGTACTATAGTGTTTTGGAAATTATACAGTACAATAATCATTATTCAGAATCTGAAACACCGCCATCACAAGCCAGCCAATTTCAACTGGAGTTCTGGAAAGTTCTTTAGAACTTTCTTTACCCATGTGTTGGTTTCCAAAACCGTGAAGTTACCTTCGAAAGCTGATATCTAATTTAAATTAAATCAACATTCTTAATTAAATCTTCAATAAATAATTAAATAAAAATCATATTTTAAAAGTTATTTAACGAATAAATAAAAATCTGCAATAAATTTAAAATAAAATTATATTTGTTTTATGAGCAATTGGAATATTTGTGATAAAATTAAATTTTGAGAAGATTGAAAATGTGTTTTGTTTTTGCAGTTATTTAAGAAATATTGTGTGATAAATTAGGAATATTGGTTGTATTGTGTATTATTCCCAATTTTGAATAAATTATATTTTAATGTGAAATGTTTTAAAAAAATATTGTAAGAATGTTTTGATTGGTTACATGAGAGTGTTATTTAGAGTATTACAAATTTTGATTTATTCCTAATTTGAAAAATTGTGTGGTATCTCAATTTAAAATAATAGTAATCGTGACGACGAAATTGCTTGTGTGTTTTTTTCCCATTAAACTTGCAATTAGTTTTGATCTGATACTTTATTTTTATGAAAGTAAAAAGTTAACTGGAATTTAATTTATAATTTAATTCAATGATCATAAGGCTTTGTAAATAAGATAAATGTGTTATGTTTAATTTTAAAATTCTGAAATCATTCAATGTTTGTGGGTTTTAAAATTCATGAAAAATAAGAAATTTGATAATGTGTAACATATAAATGATTTCGTATATTTCTGCAATATGTAGAAAATGAATATATCAGTTTTTATTTTGATGTATATTCACACATAAACAAATAATTGTGGTAATAGTACAACATGCATATTAGAAATGTTCTTAAATTTACATGTTTTTTAGTCAAAAGTTTATGTTCTTTAATTAAAATAATTAAATGAGAAATGATAAATATATTGTTTTGCTTTGAAAGGATTATTTAACAAGTATTTTGTTTCGAAATGAAAAAAAAAAAAATTAAAACAGTGTAATTTTAAATGGTAATTTGAGTTTTAAAAGATGTTTTGTTTTGAAAGGAATGAATATATAGTTTAGGTTCTTTCTCATGTACGGTGTCTCAAAGTTAAGCTGATTTTAATATAAATAATACATAATGTAATATAGATATACAAATAAATAAATAAAACAAGACAATTGCATAAAGTTTGACTTTCGGATAAGTGCTGCAAGGTTTGTTGCAACGTACTACACTTTTTGAGTTACTAAGGTACTATGGTTGAGAATTATTGTAGACTAGATCATAGAAGCATTAAGATGCAAATATGTTATTAAGAATAATTTTGAATTTCTTTGATAATTATTCTCAAGTGTGCTTGCAGTATTGTGTTGCGTTTGCCATCGAACACTGTATTTGAGATGCAATACATGTAATCCTTTCTAAATTATAATCTTATTAATTATCATATATTTAAATATTGCATATAATGTTTTGATTTAAGGTGGATTTCTAATCTACCAAAAATCTGTTGAACATTCTAACACGATAAAATCGCAATGTTTAGGCTTGAAATTTTTCCTCTAAATGTAACTTATACATATTAAACAATCAGGAAAAATAAAATTGCTTATAATAATCTATACAATTTTAAATTTACAAAAAAAAAAAAAGATGCTTGTATCCTTGCTACAAGAATTTTTGCAACCATTTTTGGAAGTAGCTCATATTTTACATACAGATGGCGTCATATGTATCACTCTTCATTTTTAGAGTTGTAATAAACAGTTTGAAGCAAAATTTAAAAAAAGAGAAAAAAGAAAGAAAGAAATTTATTCATTTCAAAAAAATTATTTCATTGCTGAAATAATGACTATTTATTCCAAAAACACAAATTTAGCTTTTTTAACGATTAAAATAGGCGTATCATTATTAAAAATAAGTGTAGTAACCCTATATTACGTCACATTACTAATACCCCGATATTCCATTCTGTTCTCATTCCCCAAATCCATACATAAAATTCTGTCACCACGAGACCTAACAAACATCCTTATTACAATTCTTGTTCAAAACCGTAGAAATCGCTGAGAGCAAAGGCAATTATAAACACTCTGCACTCTAAAATTCAATTTCCAGAAAATAAACAGTCGGGACATATCTGGAATTACTTCAGAAAATGGAAATGTCTTAAAGAAAGATAGAATTCACTTCGTTATTCATATTTATTTTTTTCAGGGGGATTCAAAAAGAAGTAACTTTACACTTTTCAGACGTTATGAAACAGTAACAAAGACATTCACCACCTCAGCGAATCGTTAGATAGATGTACTCTTTAAAGTTTGTGTCTCGCTCCTGACGGGAAGCTGCGTAGACAATAGAGTGTATGTGATGCTTCTAGTCAGTTGAAATGGCGGAGTCTGTAATGGAGAAGGCTTTTTGTGTTCTAGAATTTAGCAAAATGGGAATCTGCAACTGTTGTGCGACGGCATTTTCGATCACAATCCAGAAAAGAATTTCCCACTAGAAAATCAAACTATCAATGGCATGAAAAAACTGTGGACTGTTTGTGCAAAGGTAAAAGTCCTGGAAGACCGACTGTATCACAAAGTCGCCGATAGAGTTTGCACCAGCATTCAACGAAGTCCGTGAAAATCAAAGTGGAAGGCGAATCGTGCAGATTTCGCAGCCCACTGTCTGGAGAATTTTGAGAAAAAAGTTGAAAATGATTTCATACTGAGTGCAGGTGCTGCAAAATCTGAGTGATATAGTCAAAAGTTTTTTGAATTTTGCGCCGATATGCAGCTTCGTTTTGAAAATGACGATTTTGCCGATTACTTAACCGATGAAGTAACATTTCACATCAGGAGGAAGGTAAACAAACAAAATTTTCGAATCTGGAGAACAGAGAATCAAAAAATCATAGAGTAACGCCTGAGAGATTTCCCTAAGGTAAATGTGTTCTGTATAGTGACCAGAAAGTGTTCAGCCCCTTCTTTTTTCATGAACAAACTGTCACGGAGCCACTTTTTTTGGATATGTTAACTCTTCTCTCTCTCTCTTAGCTCTTTGATTGATGTCACAGTTACAGGATGACATTAACAACTTCATTCTCCCATTGGATGACCCCCACTGGTCGGCCTACGTGCGAGAATACCTCGATGAATACTTCTTGATCCATGGATTGGAAGAGCCGCGACCCAATAGTCACCCTGACTTAACAACTTTTTCCTGTAGGGGTACGTAAAGGACAAAGTCTCACCCCTTCCTGTTGATCTAGGGGAGCTGAAACAGCGCATCACAGCCACTATCGACGGCTTTGATTCAGAACACGCGTTTGGGAGGAAATTGATTCAATGTGTGTCGTGGGATTCAGGGGAATATGTATAAATATGAGGGTAAAATATTCACCTTTGCCTATTTTTAAATTTGGCAGGAACAATTTTGTTAATATATTGTTATTATTCATAATTCAGAACATGAATTTAAATTGCTAGAAAAGTCTATTTTGATGCAATTTGAACTTGAAGATCATTCTTAAAGTCAATATATCCTGAATTCACAATATTTTCCGTGGATACGGTAGCCTAGTGGTCATGGTTGCGGCCAATGGTTTTCCTTCAATCGCGGGGTCGAGCCTTGATACCACTAAAAAACCCCGAGTAGCCAAGAATGATGCAAGTTAAATATGTCGAGGCTCTTAGTCCTCGCGTTGGCATGGTTTAGAGAAGGAGGAGACAGCTCAAGTGTTATCCTCGTCATTTGACTGAGGCTCAAAATTACGATGTCCGTCGCCAATAGCCTTCATGTTGGTTCTAGTGCGGTGTTAATAAAACGAATTCAATCCCAATATTTTCGTGTTTATTATTTTTGATCCCATTAAAAATGAATAACTGATAAGATACCATAGCCTTATTCATTGCTTTAAAAAAAAATAACATTATATATATATATATATATATATATATATATATATATATATATATATATATATGTAACGTAAAGACTTTCTTTTAATTAATACTATTTACTTAAATTTATTTTTCATAGAATTATTTTATTGTAACGGAGAGAGAGATCATTTCCGCACGGCAAGAGTTAAGAACTCCGCCGTGCGATACAGATTATGAGGGCCTGAGTGTAAAAGCAAGAAAGAGCGTTTTCGCTGTGTTTTTCGTTATATATCAGGGAAAATTCACTATAAACTTTAGAGACCATGTGATTTGAATGGATGGATTTCGAGGGAATCTAAGCGCATACCTGAAGTCTGATAGGGATCATCCCTACAAGTCTGGAGCGTGGGAAAAAGCTGACTTTTCAGATTCTTATGAGCGCAGGATTAAATTAAATTAAAGTTAAAAGGGAATCGTATCAGGAAATAAGAACACTATATTTTAAATGAGAGATTGGGACAAATTAACAAATTAAATTATTATTGTGAGAAACTAATAGGAATTAAGTTAAATCATTATATATATATATATATATATATATATATATATATATATATAATATTGTTTAATTAAAAGTCTTCTTCTAAAAATCCGCCTCTTCATGGAATCCAGAAAACCCCTAGACAACATAAAAGACGAGACATGCACCCCCTTCAATAGTTAGGATTCTACACATATATATAGTGGATGCACACTGACACAAATACAACGTTTATGAGGGCAACTACTATTCAATTAATATAAGAAGAAAATATTTACTCAATTTATATCAAATTATACAATAAAAATCAAATTAAAAGTTAACCTTCAAGGGTTTTTTATGATCAGGCAAATTAATAGTAACATTAAACTGCTGTCGAGTATTTTGCACCTTAGAGCCTCTAGTACCCCTAATAGTACGATGTTGTACTCGAGGAATAATGTGCTGTCACCATCGCTTCTAAATCCTCTACTATTTCATCTGAAAGCTGCTTAGTTGATTCAAAGAAATCTTTAGCCCCTTTCAAAACTACCTTGCTACTATTAGAGCCAATTTTAGGAAAACTGTGTCCCGATCTGCAATTTTCTTAATATCTTTTAGTTGTTCCTCCCGTATTGCCGCAGTGCTACGACTAGGCATGTCGATAGTAACACTACACACTTCATAGAGCTCTTCTTTATGTCCACATATCAGGCGAGATAACAATCAGCTATGACATTTGCTTTTCCTAGAATATATTCTATTTTTAGGTTGAATGACTGGAGTTGTAGGGCCCACCTCGCTAGTTTACCTGAAGGTGATTTTAAAGTCAGAAGCCACTTTAAGGGTTGGTGATCGGGTGCTACGGTAATTTCCAGAAATTCAATGTAACCTAGACACTTATTTAGTTCCCAAACAACGGCAAGAGTTTCCTGTTCTGTGGTGGAGTAGTTTTTCTTAGCAGCAGTTAACAGCTTACTAGCATATTCTATGTGATGCTCTTCTTCACCTTTACCTTGCAAGAGAACAGCCCCTTTGGCATGGTTACTAGCATCAATGAGAAGAATGTAAGGTTTCGTGGCATCATTCTGTTTCAAAACGGGAGGACTGGTTAGAAGTTTCAAAGTTTGAAAAGAATTTTCTTCTTCATCTCCTAAGACCAAGCTCAATTTTTTTTTTGTGAGATTGCTGAAAGATCTGGATATCTCTGAAAAATTAGGAATAAATCTTCTGTACTACGAACAGGTTTGCAGGAATGACTGCACCTGCTTTACATTCTTGGGAGGAAGCACTTCCCTGATAGCCGAGGTTTTTCCAAGGTCCACTTCCACTACTGAACTTGTGTCCAAGATATTTCACTCTAACACGCGCAAAATTACATTACTTCAATCTGCATGTAGTTTAAATAACAAAAGTCTCCAAAATACAGCTTTGAGATTATCAAGAAGCTTTTCAAAAGTTTCTGACAGGATTATGATATCGAGATAAGAAAGAAAGAGAATATCACTTAGGCAACTGTGGAACTTGTCAATCAGACTCTGAAATGTGGCTAGTGCCGTTTTCAAGCCAAAAAGCATTCGAAGGTAGCAAAAATTCCAATGGACACACAAACGCTGTTTTGTCTCTGTCAGAAATACAGACACTCACCTGGTGGTAACCTGATTATAAATCTATAGTTGTTATAAAAGATACAGGCTTCACTTCGTGAAGTAGGTCATCCTTTCTATATAATGGATAAGAGTCAGCCATATCGTAGCATTAAGACCTCTATAATCGATACAAAGATGAATTTTCTCGTTTGCTTCGGGAACGAGCACCACAGGAGCACCATACGGGGATTCACACTCTTCTATGATGTTCTGTTCCAAAAGTTTATCAATTCTTTCTTAAGTAACTCTTTCTTTGCTGGTGGTAACCTGAAGGGAGGTGCAGAAACAGGAGGACTATCTCCGGTGTTGATACGGTGTTTCATGAAGGGAGTAGGCTCTCCCCCTGGTTCAAAGAGAATGTACATAATTCATTCCTTTGCTCAGGCCTCAGATTTTTAAATTCGTAATCGCGCAGTAAGCATGTATTCTTCTCAAAGTTGGGTAGAATTTGGACTTCTTGGATAATTACATCTTTAACAAAATCATACGTTCGATGGGGTGAGTCACTAAAGAACCAGTTGCGGCGTTTCAGATTCAGAACAATGCCAACTTTTTGTAAAAAGTCCATTCCCAAAAGTGTTCGGTTTCCTTTAACATAAGGCAAAGCTATTAGTGGTCTTCGGATGACACGTCCTTCATGTCTGACTGGTCTGATAACTACACTTCCATCTCGGGAACTGAATTCTCGGACTGAAGGGTTGCCAAATGTAGTTTGTTGCAGGGATAATTTTTCAAAAGTGTCTATGTTGAGGATGCAGATTTTACTGGATTGATCCATACAAATTTGGAAAAAGCATCAACTACTGTAAAAAGATGCTTATAACGATTTTTTTTGTCGAAGGCAAAGTGCCAAAAAAGTCGCAATGGTAACATTCAAGAGGTGGATCACCTTTTGGAATTGGATGAAGGAGTCCTTGTTTACCAGATTTCCGTGATGATAAGATGCAAGGAATAAAATTTGTGAAACGGTTTCTTGTACTAATTTCTTAAGTTGAGATATTTAAAACAGTAAGAGAACGTTATCCCGAAGGAGATCTCTGAAAATTGTCTAACACTAGAAAGACGGCTGCAATTTGTATTATGTGCTACGCCTTTAATTTTGTTCCCAGGCTTCTAAAATTTTATGACTTTCATTAATTTTGCGTGAAATATGCACATACATGTTCGAAATTTTATTTTGTAGTAAAGAGGAGAAGAAAATTTGCTGTAAGACTATAACGCCGTCATTTTGACGCAGTATGGAAAGCTAGTTGAAATCGATAACACAAATCACAAAACCATAATAAAAACGAAATTTAATAAAAGCCAAGTGTTTGGTTATATAAAACATTATTTCAACTAAAAGAACAACTCTTATCTCCTTCTCTACAAGAATGCTTGCCAATAGTAAACCTGGAAGCTTTCAAGGTCAAAATATACTATCGGGGCCTGATGGAGTATCTTCCTATGCAAACATTTTTTTATCCTATGCAAACAGACACGTAGAAAGCAGAATAATATATATAGCGCTTTTCTATTGGTAGATAACTCTATGAGGGAAATAATACAGGAATATATTGAAACAGAAGCTTGAAGGCAACTCCCAAATGAAAACTGGTCGATGTCAATGGATGAGTTAGATGCCTTTTTAGCTCTTTTGTACGCCCGAGGAGCATTATGTGCCAAAGGAATCTTTATCAGTAATTTATAGAATAAGACGTGGAGGCCTACATTTTTTTTCGTGATACTATGCCACGGGATAGGTTCAAGGAAATATTGAAGTTTATGACCATTGATAGAAATTCTACAAGATCTCAAAGATTGCAAAACGATAAATTTACTCTATTATCCTCAGTTTGGGATAGATTTGTTGAAAACTTGATTTCTTGCTACCAACCTAAAGAAAATATAATAGTTGATGAGCAATTATTTCTATCTAAAATTAGATACCCATGCTTACAATACATATCAAGTAAGCCTGATAAATTTGGTATTAAATTTTGGATTGGAGTAGATGTAAAGTCAAAATGCCTGCTAAACACTATTCCATACTTGGATGAAAATAATACCAGACTGGACAATATATCACTATGTCGATTTACTTCTGATGGACCCCTTCTTGTACAAAGGCAAGAACGCCACTAACGATAACTTTTTTACTTCTCTTACTCTTGCTGAGAAATTGAAGATAAAAAATACTAGCATTATAGGCACAATGAAGCAATCAAGGCAGGAAATTCTAGACGCCACTAAATATATATTCAAAGTATCCACTTTATTCTTCATCATGTTATAAACACACTGATTCCATCTTGACTATGTATCATTGTGAGAGGAACAAGAATGATTTGGGTTCTAAGCACTCCACACTAATAATTAGCATAATTGATAACGAAAAGCAAGTGCTCGAAACTGTGGCATTTTATATTAATTCTACAAAGTATGGCGTAGACATTCTCAACCAAATAGCACGTAACTATTCAGTAGAATCAGGAAGTCAATGATGGCCAATGCACGTTTTTTACAATATTTTACATTTACTGTAACTTCAATAAAAGCATGGATTATGTACAAAGAAGCTACAAAAAGTACAATAACTAGATAAGATTTTATTTCTTTAACTTTTTGAAGAACTTCGACAAAATCACGAAATATAAAAAGCCACCAAACGCACTGTTTAGTACATTTCTGGTCAGATATCGAACTCAAAAAAACTACGAACTGCAAAATTGGGCCGTGTAATAAAAACAAGACTGCACATTCATGTAATTAATATGTGTGTGGTAAATGTAATACAGCTGTAAAAAGTATGATCTGTGTTGAATGTAACAGATAATTATAAATGTATATATAAAAAATAAGTGATTATTTAGCCATTAAATAGAGATAAACAAAATCATCATTGTATTATTTATATTATTAGTTCAACTATATCAAATATAATGTTCAACATTTCAAAGTGATTTTTATTTACTGCCATGCTTAATTTTTGAAAAAAATTTAATTTAGTAAGATTTTGTATTATGTGTAAGTAATATCTTCTTTAAAATAATATTTCTATTGATTTTCAATACACATAAAAACTCAAAAATAAATTCAATAAATTATAAAAAAATATTATTTCTTGTTTTGAAATATATATATATTTGATAATTTTATTTAAAAATGTGTTTAATATGTTTTTCTTTTGATTTTACTTCTACCCGTCATTTTGACGGTAAAAGAAAAATTTCCGTCTTTTTAGCGGTAAACGCTGGAACTGTTTGTTAAACCAAAGAGAACGCTCAAAAATTCTAATGTCCTTCACGGGTTACAAAAGAGGTATATTTTGTGCTGTTGGGATCCATACGTAATTGAAAAAAAATCAATTTTTGAGGTAAGTGGAGTGAAGAATTTTTATCTCAGGCTTCTTCAATTAGTGGTAAGGGAAACTTATTTTTGATCATTTTTCTGTTAAGTTTGCGGTAATCAACACAATGTTCGGAGTCCGTATTTTTTACTTAAAACAATCGGTGCAGTATAATCAGAACAGCTAGGTTTAATAATTCCATCATTTAACCAGTCTTGAATTTGATTTTCAACAATTTTTTGTTCCGCAAAAGGAAGTCGTCTGGAACGGTGGACTACGAGGATTTCATCTTGTAATAAAAGAGTCACCTTAATTTCGGTTTCTTTAACTTTATGGGCTTTATAGGAAATAACAATATATTAACCGTACGAATTTCAGGGTTAAAAATGTGTGAAAGTTCAAATTGGAAAGGTTCACCTTCGGAAATATTAGCAAAATTAACAAAAACTTCATCATCATTACCATGGTACAAATGAATTCCGTCTCAATCAAATATAAATGAAGTTTGTTGCAAAAAGTAGATTCCGATAATCGCATCAAGAGGATTCACGTCATTTTTTAATACATGGATTTTAACGAGTAAAATATTGTTTTGAATTTCAATGAAATCCTGAAAGTAACTAATGCTTTTTACTTTGTCTTGGCTAATTCCTGAAAACGTAAATTGGCAGGGATACAATTGTAGAGAACCAATTCTTCAATGAGTTTTCTCATTTATTAGGGTGGCCAGTGACCCAATATCGCAAAGTGCGGTGCTGCAAGTTTAATGTCGACATGCATGGGGTTTCTGGGAAAAGTTTGAATGGAAATTGCGCTTCCAGTTCGATTAGTTGTGCAGTGTTGAGAATCAGGTTTTCTCGTAGAATTTGGAAAATTTCTGGGACAATGGACATGAGCATGGCCAAAGGATTTACACCCGTAACGATTTTTTGTTTTGCGACATATTCATACATTACCTACTGACTATTTTTGTGGGGGAACATAACCCTCTCGGGCTTTAATCCCCTGTGAATTGGCTATTATTTGAGGTGAGACTGAATTTTGGTTTTACACTCGCCCAGAAGTTAAGATTTAGATATTAAGATAATAAAATAAAATTACAGTGCAATAGCTTTTTGGAAAATATTGAATTAATTTTGAAAAATATGCTGAATATATACTGCTGTTTGTAGAAAATGCAACACCATGAAAGAATCATCAGAATCAAATGAAATTTAATGCAGAAACGACTTGTACTGATACAAATAAATGATGAAATTTTCAAAACAAAAGAAACAAATTAAGCGTCCGAAATCAGTATTTGGTGCAGCCACCATGCGCTGCAATAAGTGCTGCTATACGACGTGGCATGGAGTCAAACAGATGTTGAATATCTGCTTGAGGAAGAGAATTCCATATCGCTTGTATGCGCAACCAAAGTTCGTCTTTGGAAACTGCAGGACGCGGATCACGAGCGAGACGCCGACCAACCATATCCCACACGTGCTCAATAGGCGACATATCCGGTGAATAAGCAGGCCAAGGAAGAAGTTGCATGCGTTGTGCTGAACAGAAGTCTCGAACAGTCCGCGCAACATGTGGGCGTGCATTATCCTGCTGAAAGATAGCTCCAGGGATGCCTTGAAGGAAAGGAACGACTTCGGGCTGTAGCACTTCACGGACGTACCTGTTGCTATTGAGATTACCCTCAATTCGTATCAAATTGGATCGTCCATGATACGAAATCGCACCCCAGACCATAACTCCGGGTGTTCGACCACTATGTCGTTCAATAATACACTCAGGAAGGCAGCGTTGACCGGCATAACGTCTAACACGAACACGGCCATCATGAGTCCACAAATTGAAGCGTGATTCATCTGAAAAGACAACTTGGTGCCAATCAGCTCGCCTGTCTCTGTGCTCAAGAGCCCACTGCCGACGCAGCCGTCGATGATTCGCCGTGAGGGGAATCCTGTATAAAGGCACCCTTGCACGCAATCCACGGCGCAGCAGACGACGACGAATTGACGAAGCCGACAATTGTACACCTGTAGCAGTAGACCAACGTGCTGCCAGCTGCCTGTAGGAAGCTGTGCGATCATTCACCGCCATGCGGAGCAGGTGTCGATCATCGCGCTCTGACGTCACCTTCTGTCGTCCAGTGCCTGTTTTTCGAGTTGTTCGGTGCTCGTCGGTCCACTGCTTCCAAACTCCCATCACTGTGGAACTGTTCCGCTGCATACGAGCTGCTATTGCGCGATAGGAAAATCCTCCTTCTCGAAGGCCGATTATCCTCCCTCGTTCAAACTCCGTAAGTTGCTTGAATTTCTTATTCTTCCGTCGTGGAGGCATACTCAGGTCTCACTAAACGTTTGCCACTAACAAATAATCATAGACTTTTTTCAACGTCCCGCTACAGCACTTTATTTATACGCTTTCAGCATCAATTCAGAGGGCGCTGCGCGCGCCGCGCACGCGCGATGGCTCTGAAACTTTATTAATTTGCATAATATCCTATAATTGACATTTGCTGCGAATTTCATTTGATTCTGATGATTCCTTCATGGTGTTGCATTTTCTACAAACAGCAGTTTATATTATTAATATTAGAATATCACTAGTTGAAGTACTAGTGCTGTTAAAATTAATCCAAAAGAGAAGATGGTTGAAATTCACGAGTTTAGGCTTAGGATATTGCAGCAGTAGTCTGTTGAATTCCTGCTTGCTTGTTCAGTCTGGTCGCAGTGAAAGCGCGCTCTGTGATTGGTCAATGGTGTGGTGTGTTAATTCTGTATATATAGGTGGATTTTTATATATTATATAGGGGTGAGATTTTGTGAGGAGTGTGCTTGTGTTACCAGTGTTTTTATAATATAAGTGAAATTAAAGAATTAAAATTTCTCGTGGTCTGTGTAGTTATGGGTTGTTTCTGAGTGGGGTGTACTTTTCTATTTCTTGAATGGTTTTAATGCTCGAGGTATCAATTTTTTGGTAGAAAATTCCTGATAATTTTTTAATGAAGTTTTTAAGTGTTGGAAGTTTGATTGAGTATCTGATGTCTGTGTTTCTCATGTACCAGTGAGCTCTTACTATCATTCTAATGGTGGAATTTTGGGATTTTTCTAATAATTCTAGTGTTGTGTCAGCACAATGCGACCAGACTGGGCTAGCATAGGTCTTAGTATCAGGGTGTAGATAAGCAATTTATTACGTCTACTTAATGTAGATTTACGCGAAATAAGGGGAAAATATTATTTACTGCAGAATTACACTGCTTTTTAATTCGTAGAACGTGTTGTTTAAAAGTGAGTTTTTTATCCAACGTTACACCAAGATATTTGGTGTCTAGAAACCAGGGTATATTTTTGTTTTCCAGAAAAATGTCTGGTTCTATTTTTCTGTAGTTTCTGGAGAAGAGGACGGCCTCTGTCTTGGAAACGTTCAGGGCTATTTTCCAAGTAGAGTACCATGCTTCTAGTTTCTGTAGGTGTTTGTTTAGTGCTTGGCCTATTTTTGGTGAAAAGTAGTGTCTTGCTAGTATCGCAGTGTCATCTGCATACATGCATATTTTTGTATTTTGGTGTTTAGGGATGTCGTTCACGTAGTAATTGAACAAGGTGGTTGAGAGGATTCCTCCTTGCGGGACTCCAGCTTCAACTTTTCTTAGATTTGATAGTTGTTCATTAAAGGTGACTTGAAAGCTTCTATTGCGTAGATATGAGTTTATTATTTTTACGAGATATGCAGGGGTGTTGTAGTTGATCATTTTGAAGATTAAACCTGTATGCCAGACTCGGTCAAAGGCTTTTTGGATATCCAGGAAGACCGCACCAGTATTTTGACTTTTGTAAAATCCAGTCTTGATGAATTCCACTACTCTGAGCAGTTGGTGTGATGTGGATAATTTCGGGACGAATCCATGTTGTTCGTGGATGATGTAGAAATGGTGTAGTAGAAATTTTGGTCTTGTAGAAATTTTGATAGTCTATTGTGGATTATTTTTTCGGCTAGTTTGCTGAGAATTGGTAATAAGGAAATTGGTCTGTAGTTTTCTGGTCGGGTAGGATCCTTACCCGGTTTCAGGATAGGGATGACAACAGCGGTTTTCCAGGAATCTGGGAAGTAACCGAGATCTAGCATATTGTGAATGATGTTTCTTAGTTGCAGAGGTGTGGCAGGTTTTTTATCATTTTATTGGTGATGCCTTCTCTCCCTGGTGCTTTTTTGATTTTTATTTTCTTTATGTAATCTGCAATTTCTGAGGCTAGTGGTGGAGGCTAATCCGGATTTTGGAAATTTTCTTCATTTTGTAGATAGTTACGAACGACATCCTTTACGTTCTCGTCGTGAATAGGTGTGTTTATGTCATTTAATTTGAATTGGTTTTGAAGTGAATCTGCCAAAATTTCTGATTTGTCAGTGTTACTAAGTGCGATACTAGCTGGACCCTTAAGGGCGGAGATAGGAACTCGCTTTTTTCTGAATGCTTTGGCCATACCCCAAAGGTTACCGCTTTCAGCACTCAGGTTTTCAAGCGTGTCTTCCCATTCTTTGTTTTTGTGTAAGTGCACTTTACACCTAATTTCGTTTTGAATTCTGTTTAAAATTTCTTTATCAGCAGGAAAACGGGTGAATTGCCAGGTTTTTCTGGCTTTGTTTCTTTTTCTGAATAAATAAAGATGTTCCTGTCCGATGAAAGTCTGTTTGTTAGTATTTATGGGTTTTGAGGCGATTTTATGTGCACTTAAAATGTTTTGTGTGAGTTCTGCGACTTGTTTTTCAATATCCTCTCAGCTGTTTGCTTTGGGGATGTGAATGTGTTGATTGTGTTTTCTAGCAATGTGTTTTTGAAAAGAGCCCAATTTGTACGAACTTTTGATTCAGGGAGTTCGTATCTACTCTGTGTGTCGAAGTGGATAAGCACAGAGTTGTGATCGCTACTTAACTCCGGTAGCGAGTGAATTTGAGCGGGCCAATGAAAGTTCTTGGTAATTGCTATGTCGATGATGGAGGCGGAGTTATGTCCGTAGCGTGTTGGTGTGGGCGGTGCTAGGATTTCTAAGCCATTTTGACCGGCAAAATTTCTTAATGTGTTACCTCAAGATGAATTATAAGTGCAGCCCCAGGTAGTGTGCTTAGCATTAAGATCTCCGCAAATTAATGAAATCGGCCCTAAATTTTGAATAGTCTGAATATCCTTTGATACTAATGAGGCTCTAACAGATGATGGTATATACATTGAGGTAACGAGTAATGGGTTTCCATCTGTTGGGGGTGAGTGCAACAATGGTTGCTTCTGCACCATTTAGTGAGGGTGTTGGGATTTGGTAGTGTGGGAGAGGCTTTTTAATTAAAATTGCAGTGCCGCCGTAGGGTTTATTGGTCATTGCAGTGGGTGTTCTATCGTTTCTGTGTATGGTGTAGTTAGGCATAGAGAATTTCATACCCGGTCCTAGATGTGTTTCTTGTAAAAGAATTAAATCTGGGGAGTGCTTATCAATAAAGTGTCGCAATTCAACATCACGACTCTTTACCCCTCGGGCGTTCCAGGTAACCAGTTTGAGGCCGAGTAGGGTGAATTTTAGTTATTGTTTGTGGGTGGTGAAGCTACCACACCCGCTATAAAGATATTAAGTTTATCAAGATCGTTATTGACTTCGGACATATTATTCAGTGCTTCAAAAAGTTTAGGGAACTTATTGAATAGGTTTTGAAGTTCACTGATTGCAGTGATGAAGTTGAAATTTCCTGGTCTATTATTAATATTATTACTATTAATTTGGATATTGGGGGTATTTGTCGGCTCAAACTGTTTTGAAGCTTCGGCCTGTTTTTGTGCTATGGGTGGCGCCATCTCTTGGGTGGTATTGTTGCTACAAACTCTCGGAAAAGTGAAATCTGCAGTAACTGGTCTTGATTCTATTATGGTGTTTCTTTCGACTATTTTTTTGGGTTACTGCTCCTTTTTTTGGTTTCTTTTTAGGGAATAAGGGGCAGCTTTGCCAGGATGCCATATGATTTTGTTTGCAGTTAATGCAGGTTGGATTCTCAAGTCTCTCTTTTATTTCGCACTCTCCAGTACGATGGTTTGCTCCGCATTTCAGGCAACGGGTGTTCATCCGGCAGTTCATCGACGAATGGTGAAAATAGTTGCAGTTGTAACACTGCGTTGTTGTTTGTTTTTTCTTGAATGACACTATTTTCACCATTATGTGCATTACTACACTGATCTTATAGATGTCGAGGGCGTCCTCGGTTCTTCTCACCTCTACCGTGAAGATGGGGAGGGGGAGTTTAGTTTTGAGCTGGCGTAGCTGAGTGACTTTCTAGACTTTAATGCCTTGGTTTTCCAGATCTTCCTTGATATCTTCTATTTCAGCGTGATCTGGAAGGCCTTTGATACAGACCTTCAAAGGCCTCTCAGATAAGGGCTAGATTACGTAGTATTCCGCCTTCATGTTGGTTAGCTGGGTAGTAATTCCTCTATGGTCGTCTTCTGATTCGGGATTGATCTTAATATATTGTCCTGAGAGTTTGCAGGTTGACTTTGGAAAATTTCTATTGATGGCTTGGATTATTAAATTGTAGTTAGGAGTAAGCTTCGGCATTATTGGTTGGATTTTGGGTGGTGGTGGCGGGAGGTCGGCGTCAGCTTCATCTGGATCACAATCCGATAAAGTGTCAAAGCTATTGCTTACATTTAATTTATCTGATTGAACATTTACTCTTTTATTATTTTTAATGGTTTTAATAGGTTTTGAAAAACCTTCGTTATCGATGGTGCGCTGAGCTTTAGGAGCTCTGCTCGTACTTGGCTGGGCCTCGTTAGGCTTAGTTGTTTGGCTGATATTACATAAGTCAGCCATTCTTTTCCTCAAATTTTTAATGCTATTGTTATTATTATTAAGGTTTAAATCTTTATGCAGTTTACAGTTT
Organism: Nephila pilipes; assembly: GCA_019974015.1. NCBI lineage: Eukaryota > Metazoa > Arthropoda > Arachnida > Araneae > Nephilidae > Nephila > Nephila pilipes. The sequence continues at coordinate 73,558 of BMAW01096651.1, read as the reverse complement.
TTAACTGGGCAAAGTGAAAAAGTATTCAGCTCACCTGTTAGTCTGTCGAGATCCTTATCTATAGTTCCTTTTTCAGTAAGAAGGTCCGTGGCCGCTCTTGGGGTCTTTTTTCATCGGATTTTGCTTTTCAACCTCAACGAGTTCATTGATGTATCTAAGTCTCGGCTGCAGTACATTGATTTGATGGATCAATAACTGGATTGTCTCACTTGGCGCTGGAATATTGGCGCTGGAACTCTCAGGAGAGTTGGCTATTTCCATCGGATGCACCGCCGCATCGGCGGCCATGTTAGGCTTCTCTCGCTCCATAGAATCCAGACGTGTTAAATCCTCGAAGTCCACACGTAGAATTTTATTAATAAAAAGATCAAACAAAACAGCAATATGATCTTTTGTTGTTACCTCTTCCGCAACAGCTTCATGATAATTTAATAATATCACCCAAAGCGATCGAAGAAAAAACGTAAGCTGATTATAAATGTTCAATTCCAAAGTTACAACTAGTGCAAAAAAAAATATTCATACATTGGTCTCTTTTATGGCCTCTTAAACCACATGAATAGGATACGTTGATTATTAAATTTCACATTATAAGAAATATCAATTTTTTTCTGGTTATTTTGCCTCACTTGTTTGGGATGTTAAATGCTTCTCGTAAATCTTTCTTTAAATTAAAGTATGGATTTACACACAACCGTACAAAATAATTTTATTGATTGAAGAGTCAGGTATTCCGTTTATAACATACTCAATCAGGGAATCATCAAGCGAATCTTTTTGTGCTTTCATAACAAGCAAATATTCTTGAAAAGTTTCAGTTGGATTCATACGACGAGATTCCATCATTTGATGTAATTGAAAACTATTAATTTTAAGGGAAAATTCATCTAACAAATAGCGCTTTAAATGCTTCCTAATTGGTCCACGAATTGATCATATTAGAGCTTTGAGGCATTTTCGATAAAAAATTACTTGGTGAACAGGATTATTTATCTGATATAAATTCAAAATATCTTCAATATCTGAAAAGAAAGTTTCAATACTGTAATTATCGCGAAACGAGAAAGGTCTTGTTAAATCAACGATGTCCTTCAAATGGAAAAAAAAGTTGAAAGAAGTTTTTTCAGCTTGTATATCAGCCGAAACTAGTAACACATGGATCAATAAATTCCGAGACTAACCCAGAGATGACGCTCGTAGTAAACCAGTAACCAGGTCTTTCTAGAGTACTAACCTTTGCTTGAAACGTGTCAAAATTTTAAGTCGATCGGACCAGAAACAGCTGAGTTATCGAGGTTGGAGTAAAGTCGTTTGTAGTTTGTTTAAAATGGAAAAACCGAGAGTTTCGTGTTCTGATAAAACATTGTTTTTAATGGGTAAAAACACCGTGCAAGCGAAACAATGGATTGAAAATGTTACCCGGACTCTGTCCATCAAAAGCAACGCAATTTGCGATCTTGTCATGGTTTGCCGAGTTTAAACGTGGTGTACGGACACAAATGACCGGAACGCTCGGGTAGACCTGTGGTAGCCATTACGGAAAAATGTGAGGTAAGTGACAAAAAATTATAATGAAAGATCGTAAAGTGCTCGTGAGATTGCTGGATGGGACACGATATCATATGGAAGCGTGTATTTACTATCCTTCATGAAAATTGAGCATGAAAAGGTTTTCAAGTGGGTGCCCGATTGCTTTTCGATTGAACAAAACAGCAACGAGTCGATGATTCAGAGCTGTTTAACTGCGCATTTACCGCAAAAAAAAAAGATTTTTGCGTCGTTACGCTGACCATGGACGAAACATGATACATCACTACACTCCAGAAGTCGAAGCGGCAGTGGCGCACAGCTGGCGAAAGCCGTCCGAAGCGTCGAAAACGCAGCATGTCGCGGCAAAGTCTGGCGTCAGTTTTTGGGATACGCATGGCGTGATTTTCATTGACTACCTCGAAAAAGGTAAATTGATCAACAGTGATTATTATATTGACTTGCTGGTGCGTTTGAAGGAGGAAATCGCAAAAAAACGACCGCACATGCAGAGAAAAAAATCCTTTTTCACCAAGACAATGCACCCTGCCACAAGTCGATGAAAACAATGGCAAAATTGAACGAATTGGGCTTTGATCTGCTTCTCCACCACCCCTACTCGCCAGATTTAGCCCTCAGTGTCTACTGGCTCTTTGCTGATCTTAAAAAAATGCTCCAGGGAAAAAGATTTGGCTCAAATGAGGAGGTCATCGCTGAAACTGAAGCTTATTTTGAAGCGAAAGATAATTGTTTTTATAAACATGGTATTGAAAAATTGGAAAAGCGTTGGAACGATTGTATCACCCTAAAAGGTGATTATGTTGATGAATAAAAAAAAATTTTGCAAAAAAAATGTTGTTTTCAATGTTAGTCTCGGGACTTATTGATCCATGTGTTAGATATTTTGAAAAGCCATCTAAACGGTTTTGAGTTGGTACATGCGAAGTTACTTCCGCTGATTTATTGCTAGCGTTGTTTGGGAGTATTAAGTGTTATTTTAAAGCTAGTCGGCTGAGTTTCTAGCAGATCTGAATCATTGGGGTCTCTTAGATCAAACAATTCCCCTTGTTTAAACCGCAATTCGCAAACAGCATATCAAAGTATTAAATCGAAAGTTCCTACCTGTCAGACGGGGGTCATCATCTTTCGCATTATCCGGTCAGGATGCTGAAGTTCAATTTATCCACACAGATTCAAATAAAATCAATCGAATGACATCAATTCCTTTAATTTAAGATGTCACAACACAAAAAACATTAACTATAATTAGATATCCTAATTCGCATATATATCAAATTCACTAACATAATTTGTTTAAAACATCTAACTTCTCTCTCCACTTCAGATCTCACAAAAATTCTTTTTTTTTTCTTTTTCACATCAGGCACCTAGCACCCTCTATCGTTAGTTTCAACACACTGCCCCCCGAATGACCAAGGGGTTCATTCAGATTTTACTATTAATGACATATTATACATAATAATATTCTTACATCAATGAAATTACAATTTTACGAATATGAATACAAACAACATAAATGTCAAAATATACCTGCATACAATTCCCAAATGATAATATTTCTTAAATCTCAATACTTGAATAATGTATAGAATTCTAAATACTAAAAATAAATATCTAGATTAATATACATTTAAAGACGAACAAATTTATTTATTTATTTCGAGATTGTATATTAATTGTACTGGTCTTTTTAAGGACAGATGTATCTGTTTTTATTTCACACGATCTAATATAACCATTTCTGCCAGGAAATGTAGTAACGACTCTACCTAACTTCCAAAATTGTCTAGGAAGCTTATTGTCGTGAATTAATACGATATCATTTTCTTTAAACTCTTTAATTATACCTGAAGGCTTATTGCAATGTAAGGATTGTAACAGTAAAAGGTATTCCTTTTTCCATTTAGTCCAAAACATATTAATTAATCTTTCGCAATAATTAAATCTTTTAATTAGCATTTTTCGGTTAATAAATTTGGAATCAAATTTAAGCCTGACAGGAGGTAGGCTTTTAACCCTGTGACCTAAGAACAATATGTGCTGGAGTTAGAGGCACAGGCTCATGAATTTCTGAGAAAACATAAGTTAGTGGACGTGAGTTAAGTACACTTTCAATTTCAATAATTAGAGTCTCTAATTCTTCTCTAATCAAAGTATTTTTCTTAAAGTTTTTCGCAATGCAAATCTTATTGAACCTATCAGTAGTTCATAAAACCCACCCCACCAAGCAGCCTTTTCAGCTACATAACTCCACTGACTTTTGTCGGGAGCGTAAAAATCTTTAACTGTCGGATGGCTAATAAGAGCCTGTATACTTCGTATTTTTCATTTTCTTTATTCTTAAATACTTTATTCTCGGAATGTACATCAATTTGTATTTCATTGACGTCACTACTTCTTGCTAAAGTGGATATTGATGTCTTGATTCCTCGCCTAGACAGTCTGTCTGTCTTATCGGCAGCATTGACAGGAGTAGATTTCTGATGTAATTGTGTGCATGCCATGTAAAATTTTGTTAATGAAAGATTTTTAAAAATGAAATGGATTCCCCGAAATATTTCACACAGTGTATGTTTATTGTAAATACAAAAATATTTTGAATTGTAAGTGTTCATGATTTTTTTCAATGTTTCTATATTCAATACAAAATCATCAATGCACCCAAATTCGTATGGTTAAACTCTATTTAACCACACGAATTTGGGTGCATTGATAATTTTGTATTGAACAACATATGTCTTATTTTAAAATATTTCGTGTTATTATTGTGATAATTTTGGTGTGTATAGTGTGTACATTTTATATTTTCTTAATTATTTGGACTGCGCTTAGACTCTATGCACCTTCCATACCTTCCTATTTAAGATTGAACTTTTCCATTTTTGAACAGGAACAACATATGCAAAATCTATCAGCTGAACTTATTTTGTTTATAGAATTCACAATATTTTGCTTTGGCCATATTTTATGTAATTCAAAAGAATTATATAATTATTATGTTGCTGTTTTATTTTGCACATCTAATCACTTGTAAGTTTTATTATGGTAACATTCCATCCATGTTTAAGTAAACTATTCATATGCTTACAATTTTATTTAACTTATCAATTAATATTTTTAATCTCATTATTGGAAATTGTTTATATATTTTTGTAAAGGTGAATGGAATTTTAGGTTTAAACTCTAATCTATATCTTAATTTTTCTCTGTAAGGTACGGTTGTGTGTAAAGGCCTAACGCGCACTCGCGTCTTGCGGAGGGGGGATGATTTCAATTAAATTTAATTCATTTCCTACACTTTAACTACTATAGTGGAAAGTTCATTTATAACACGATGCAATTCCTCTTAATCTTGCAATTTATTTAGTCAAGAGCCATAAATCTGCATAGGTTGGCTTCTTTCAACGATCTAAACTAGTTGGGAGATTTCACCACTGTCGTCACGTAAAATACCTAAAGATCCCTCCAATACTCCGTGATCTGAACAATTCTTCTCAAACATTGAAAGTTTCTTCGGATCTAGACACTAAAGCGAGTGGACGTGCGTCCTCCTAATGTGATTTTAATAAATGAATAATTTTAAATATTTGAAATTTCTTTATTGTGCTTCTACTGCAGAAAAATATTTCACATACAATATTTACAAATTAAAAAGTTTAGCTAATAACATAAGATTTTTTTACGCAATAAGAATGAATTTTCATACAGCACTAATAATTCTTTTAAAATTACAAACTTTTTAAAGTTCATAAAAGACAACAAAAATTAATCAAACCAAGCGATTCTAACATCAAATTAATTTTAAACTATTAAATAAACAATAAAGTATTAAAGTAGCTAATAAATTACTAAAATTATTAATAATATTCTTTTCACATATTAAAATTAAAGAACACTGATTGTGAGAGACCGTGCAAAAGCTCTTAGGATACTCTTTGCGGCAGACATTTTTCTTTCTTTGACGGCTTCTTCACAACATAATCTAATAATATTTCGCGCCTATAAATATTCAATATGTACTACTTCTATACTGCATATAAATAAATGTAATATAACCCTCAGGAAAATTATTTAAGAAATAATGGCATCATGAATAATTTGTATGAGTTCGTATTTCAGTTTTGTCTTTAGGTATTCATTAGAGGACATTCAGAATTTTTATATAGGGACGATGCATGTTATTCTTATTACCACATATATATTTAAGGCTCTTTTTATTTTCTCCAAATTATTCTTCACCATATTTACTTTCACAAAATGCTGAGAAAATAAATGTGGCTGTTGGAATTTAGATATAGTTTCTATAAGTTTAATACAATAAATTTCAGGGTAAATTGACATAACTTTGCAAACTGATATTGAAATTCATTGCCTGCTTTAAAATTTTCAGCAGAACAATGAATAGCTAAAAAAAACAATGTTTGCTTATTTTCAAAAAGAGAAGAATTTTTTTATAGTTTATTTAGTTACATAATTAAATTTATCACATATATTTTTGATCGTTTTGTACGTAATGTTTTTGTAAAGAAAATTCCATACTCATTTTCTGTTTGACACAGACAGATAGAATGCACTTCTTACTTTCTAATCATTCTCTAAAATAAAAAATATATTGCGATATCTAAACAAAGAAGTTCTTCAAATCATCTAGCTTATTCACAGCTTTGAACAAAGACAAAATTGTTCAACTGTTTTCGCAATCAAGTCATAATTCTTGCAAATGCGTGTCTTGTTAGATAAATCGAACAAGTTAATCTTCATTCAAAAACAAGTTTCTCTCTGCAACTTCAAAAATTATCTTTTAACTGTAACACCGTAATTTAGCACTACCTTCCTTGTACTATTAAACGGTAGCCAGATAGCGCCCCATGTTCTTTTTGGAAAAGCAAGCGTAAGCATGATGGAAGGCTTGTTAGCAGAATGATGGAGTGATGTTGGTGAATCTGTGTTTGATATATGTTTGTTGTGGAACGTGTCAAGTATTGTTGGAAATAAATTACTCGGATCCCGCCAGGAGGCGCCTTGTCAAGTGTAAGTGAGAGCGCTCGGGTTCATGGATAATATTTCAGAGTGCTCTTGGATCTTGACCGCGTAAGGCGGTTTATTTTCTTGTATTAGATGTAATTTCTCCTGACCGCAAAAGCGGGTTAAGCTATAATATGGTCTATTTTGAAGCCTTGTATAGTTTGTAAATAGTATAAATATTTGTTTCTATGTGATTGGCACGTAAAAACTGTAAATAAATGTGTGATCAAACTAACTGCTATCCCTATTTTGGCTTGGTGGATACCATCTCCAACAAGTATTAAATAATATTTGTTCCTGAAACCATCCCGGCTGTTCATTATTTTATCCTAAACATTATTGGAGGGATACATAACTAAATAAAGACAAAATGTCTAAGTAATGTATTTCCACGACTCAAATTATTCACGCCTTTGCTTTCGAATGATTGTCACTTTGACACTTTTGAGTTTAGATTTTAAGGGAAATAAAAACATTTCTTCTTTGCTTTATATTATTTCAAAATCATGAGTGTACATGTAGAATTGAAATATATATTACATATAAAAATAAAACTTACAACTATAATATTTTGCAGTAAAAAGCAAACATATTTTTCAAGATTTGCATCAATTTGTAATTCCTACTTATTCCAAACATATTGTAGTAGTAAAAACATAAATTATTTTCACTTTAGAATTTAAACTCAAATTCAGAATAGAAATTTCAGTTTTAGATAAGAATTGCGGGGATAAATTGCTGATAGAAGGCTGTCAGCAATTCTCCTCTAAAACTAAAATTTCCATTCTGAATTTGCGTTTAAATTCTAATGCTGTTCACACACACACATATTCTCACGATTCGATGCACCATTGTTTTTTTCACTCGCAATAAATTCCACATGTATGTTTTTACATTTTTAAACGCCAGTCGCAACCGTACTCTCTCGCAGCACAACTAACACTGACTCGTTTTACATTTCGCCGCCAGAGGACTATTCACAATGAATGGCTCGTTGAAACATACTGCCCGCCTTGACAAGTTGTTATCAACACACACACGAAGTATAAAATTTCACAGTTCAATACACTGAAAGTTGCCATATTAATAATATACAAATGAAAATTCAAATATTACCCATTACAAGGTGACAAATAAATTTTTGTAATTGGGCGTTTAAATTCGCCAAATGAAGTCTTGGCTATTACCGCTCTAACCCTATCATCTTTTCCACGTATGATATCGATTATTTTACCTAGTGCCTAGTGATTATTTTACCTATTTGAAAGGAGGCAAATTATCTTTCTTAAGAACAATTATATTTCCTATTTTGACCTCTTTCTTTTGAAATTTCCACTTAGTTCTTTGCTGCATGTTGTTTCAATTGTCAAGGCTCCATTTTTTCCAAATTAACTGGGTATACCTTGCGATTTTTTGCCATAATATAAGCCTATTTTCCTTTAAACTAGTTAAGTCAGGCTCAACAAGGAAACCTGTCTACCAACAAGGAAATGAGCCGAAGTAAGAACTTCCACTTCTTCTGTGTCTTCCGACAAAGGAACAAGAGATCTTGAATTGAGTATTCCTTCAATTTGAATAATTCTTCATAAGATATTTTAAGATAAGAATTCTTCATAAAATAATTTTAAATTTCCAACAACTCTTTTTAAGTAAAATTTAAAAGATTTTACTCCAGCTTCCCAAAGCCCACCGAAATGTGGCTCACGGTGAGGAATGAAGTGCCAACTAACTCCTTCACTAGTTAGAAAATTTGAAAATTGCTCATCTTGTTCTTTAATTAACTTTATAAATCTCCTTAAATCTTTCTCAAAGTTTTTTCCACTGTCCGAATAAATTCTGGCCGTTTTGCTTCTTCTGGCAAAAAATCGCTTCAGCGGAGCAATATATGCATCACTAGTTAAATCACTTACAATTTCAGGATGTATTGCTTTCGTAACAAAACAAATGAAAATGCATATATAAATTTTGTTCAAAGTATGTTTACGCTGATATTTACGCTTTATAAAAAATGGGCTACAAAAGTCTACTCCATTAACATTAAATGGATAATTTTACTCACTCTATTTGCAGGAAGATTTCCTATTAACTGAGTATGAGATCTTGTGTTAGCTTTAAAGCAAACAAAACACGAACTCACAATTTTTCTACACAAGGATCTACCTTGTATTACCCAAAATTTCTGCCCAATTAGGTATAACAATTGCTGTGGGCCTGCATGCAAAATTTTTTCATAAAAATAGTTTACAACTAAATTCGAAAATTTATGGACCTTAGAAAGCAATATTGGATACTTTCTGCCAAATGGCAAATTATTATATGTTAATCTACCACCAACTCTAATAATACCAGCAGAATCAGTGAAAGGATATAAATTCTTTACCTGGCTGTCAGCATTTACTTCACCTGTAGCTTTTAAAACATTAAACTCCTTAGAAAATTCACTTGTTTGAACAAATTTTACCAACATTTGCTCAGCAGAAGCAATTTCTGTTCCAGGCAGATGCCAGAATGTTTCTCAATACCAGGTTTACAATTATGCACAAACCTAAGAATAAAACTCAAAATATGCAATATTTTAAAATACTTATTACTAGTTGAGGATATCATTAAAAAATGAATTATTAAATACAGTAACACATCAATCAATAACTCCCGAGACTAACATTGAAAACAACATTTTTTTTGCAAAATCTTTTTTTATTCATCAACCTAACACCTTTTGTTAATCACCTTTTAGGGTGATACAATCGTTCCAACGCTTTTCCAAATCTTTTTTTTTTTTTCGCAAGAAATCTTTTTTGTTGCGAGTAAATAGCGATAAACAGCTTTCTGAATCATCGACCTGTTGCTGTTTTTGTTCCATCGAAAGCAATCGCGGTACCCACTTGGAAAAAACCTTTTTCACTTCACTTCAAAAAACCTTTTTCAGTAAATACATTTCCACATGATATCTGTGTCATCTCAGCAATCTCACGGAGCTTCACTTTACGATCTTTCATTATAATTTTTGTCACTTCACTCACATTTTCCGGTGAATTATATTTCCAGAATTATATTTATGTTTTTTTTCAAAAAACATAAATATAATTCTTTATGAACTGAATTGCTTCTGTAACTAATAGCTCAGATTCCTTACACATTTGTTTTGAAAAGAATTTAACTCTTGAATCGAATCGATTTTCGTTAATTAAAGATTTATTAAACCACTCGAATTGATTTAAATTTGAGGTATAAGCTCAAATTACAGTTTATGATCACATAACAGTTGCATTTTTGTTTCTAAAAGTAACAGTTTTGTTACAGTAAATGAATGAATTTTGGGTAAAATCGAACTTTGTTGGATCCCCTTGGATATTTTTTTGAGATGGCGCCAAAGCGGGTGTTTCAAACTCGGAGCTTCCGAAAGAGAGAAAAAAAGATGCCTGAAAGGCAAATGAAGTACCAGAATGACACCAAGGCGGGTATTTCAAATGAGAAGTGAGAAAAGATGGCATCGAATCCCCTTTTACAGATTTTATAGGGTTACCATAAACAAACCTGCATGGTAACCACATTGGCAATTTATCGCCAAAAGAAAGTTAAAGTTCGCTAGGCCCTTTTCAACTTTGATTCAACCGAATTTTGAATCGGAAGTTTTGTAACAAAAACTTCATAAAGTGTATTATAATATGTAAGATGAAGAAAATGATACTTGCAAATAAAGGAGCGCTTATTTACTTCCCTGAAAATTTTAATTGATATATATTTTTCTGTTTAAAATTCATTTTCGATACAACAACACAGTATCGGAAAATAAATTCAAAACATACTCCCTGGATTGTTTGATTCTCATATTTGATGCAGTAACAGATTCACAAATAAATACATGACACTCATTTTTCTATTCCACACTCATAATTGATACAAGATTATATTCAAAAATGAGTATGTGAAGTTTCCATTTTGAGTACGTACAAAAATGAGTATGTGCGAGACTCAAATATGAGTATGTTGGGATAGGAACTATTTTGAGTATGAGACGTATTCAAAAGTGAGTACGTGAAGTTGCCATTCTGAGTATGTGCTTGTTACTAAAAATGAGTATGTACGAATCTCAAATTTGAATACGTTGGGATCGGAGCCATTTTGAGTATATGAAGTATTGAAAAGTGAGCACTTTCTACTCGATTTTGCATACCCGTTTTACGCAGTGCAGCGAATCATAATAGGGATGCTACAGCTTCTCAGGTCTTTCATGAGTTGTATGCAGACACAATAACTAGAGTTGCAAGGGTGACTGTTTCCAAAAGACTTCAGGAGAGAGGGCTGTTTAGAAACAGATCTGTTGTTTGCGTCCCGCTCACATCTGCGAACAGGAGAGTCCGCTTAAAATGATGCATATATCATAAAGATTGGAGCATGAATCAATGGATGACCGTTCTCTTCACTGATGAGTCCCGGTTCAGCCTAACCAGTGATTTTCGCAGTACTTTTATATGGAGAGAACCAGGGACCCACTACCTGCCCTCAAATGTCCAAGAAATCGACCATTATAGCAGCGGAGACTTTATGATGTTCGGCCATCATTTTGGATGGTCGCACGCACCTCCATGTCTTTGAAAGAGGCACTGCGACTCTTGAGAGGTATAAGGAAGAGACCTTGAAGCCCTGTATTCGCCTTTTCAGGGGTCCAATTGGTCCTTATTTCCTTTTAATGGATGGCAACGAGAGGTCACATAGAGCTCAGTTGGTCAAATTTCTGGAAAGAGAGGATACTCACCAGATGGATTGGCCACTAGATCTCCAGACTTAATCCTATAGAGCATGTATAGGATGCTCTGGGAAGGGCAATTGAAATGTTCAAGCCCCTTTTGAGAACCATCCAAGACCTGAAAACAGCATTGCTGAACGAGTGGGATCAATTGCCTCAGAAACACAAAAACTCCCTTACTTCCAGCATAAAATCACGTTGCGAGGCATATATATCTCTAAGAGGGGACCATACCCGTTTTTTTTTTTTTTTTTTTGCTCTATTCTGCAACTGCTGTTTCATATCTTGTGACTCCGATGAATGTTACGCATGATCATGAGTGTATTAACTGTTGAATGGTTATTTTTTTTATTATATCAAACCCTATGTACACACCAAATTTCATTAAAATCTGTCCAGTAGTTCTAGAGATAATCGACCAAATCGCAGAATTCTCTTAATTCTTAACACCAGTATGTGTGTATATATATATATATATATATATATATATATATATATATATATATATAGTTACAATTTAGTTACAATTAAGCATTGGGTCGGAGTCAAGGGGGTAAACTTATTTTCGAGTTTCATAAATTCAATGCATGTACCTGTCCACGGGGAGGCGGTATTTTGCATCGCTTTTGTTCATTCGTAAGTTTATGAAGGGATGATATATACAGAGTTCTTATTTGTAAAGACATTTCTATTCAGGGAACTAACTCTACAAATACTCTTGATGGCAATCCATACGCATTCTGGAGTTCAGAGAAGAACATTTCAACCGATCATATCAGGAGAGAAGCTGCTAGTTAGCGCTGCTGAGAGAAGAGTTTTGGTTGGCTGGGAGAACTGACGAGATGAAAATGGAAGAGAAAGGATGTGCTGGAGAGGAAAGGCAGAGAGCGATTTGCTCTACGCTTTTGTTCCATAAATAGGGGGCTGCTTGAGATAACTCATGATGCTGATTCGTGGTGCCATCGATCTACCAAATGAGGAACTAGTTTTACAATACAATGGAAAATGCAATTAATGAATTGATAATTAGCTAGAAAATCCTACCCACACCACATTTATCTCTCTCTCTCTCTCTATATATATATATATATATATATATATTGGGGTGATGGAGATTGTTCATCCCGAATCTACGATGGTTTGCTCTTACGCTATGGGCTGGTTGTCTAGGGGGTAGTTTCGGATTCTATGTAATGTTGTTGATGATTTCAAGGATGAAGCTTGCAGTAGCTTTATTTGTTTATTAGGAGAGATGATAAAGAATGAAAAGTATTTACACTATGATATGAAAAGTAAGTTGACCAGTTCGTCAGATAAAGATAGATGGCTGCCTCATTTAACCCATATTGGCGCTGGAACACGCTCGGGCGTTTGAAGTTTACTTCCGACGCGGGTAGCGAAGGAGAAGAGAAGCTGAAAAAGTGGCGGCAAAAAAGGAGCGCGAAAACGAGCGTCACTTAGTTTTGTTCTGGGATAGGTGGCGCTGCATGAGCTTATCACATGACTCTGATTCGTGGCGACATCTATTGAGTATCGGAGGAACTGGTTTTACAGTAGATTGAAAAAATAAAATTAATTGCTTAATAAATTCAGATGGAAAATCCTACAGAGTTCGACCCCTCCAAATAGAGCTGGCCTCCAGCTATACTGGAATTTCCAAAACTTCACTAATTATACTTTATACTTTTCAAAATAACTAATAACACAATAAAAGTGAAAAATGAATTTCAAAACCCATCAATATTCTACATGGAGCAAAATATGTAATCAATTTTTCTTATCATTTCACAATATAGGAATAATAAAAATTCTGATATAAAGCAGCATAAAATGTAAAAAAGCATATATAAAAAATGTAAATAACACAAGACAATATCTAATACATAAAAGGAAAATAATATAGCATGAAATTAAATCAAACAAAATTCACCAAATAATAACTATGTTTGATATTCAAATGGTGTTGATAGAAAAAAGTTTTATATCTGTTTTCGTATTGTGGAGCTATATCACCTCCGCTGATATATACTTTTTTTTTTCTTCTTCTTCTTATAAATCTTCCAGTTTTCGGATTGTATTTCTTTAAAGTTCTTCTTCGTAGCATCTTTGCTTTGTAACTCTGTTCTTCTTCTATATTTGTAAATATGTAAGCCTGGACTGGCGTATTCTGATGAGCTTGGGCATATGATGCCTTCGTTGAGCCATTCTTCTATCTGTTTATTTTCTTTTTCTCTTTTCGTAAATGCTAATCGGCGTGGCGATTGATAAACTGGTTCATCATCTTTTAAAATATTTCTCGTTGTAACATCGGTGCTTGCCGTCTTTTCAGGCTTGTAGCTTTCTATCATTTCAGTAAATTCTTTTTTGATCTCAGGATCTCTTATGTGATTCGGTTCAACTTTTTCGACGTTTTCCGCTTCTATCTGCATTGAGAATGCTTGCTTTTCATATTTATCAAATTCTACACCATTCTTCGTGAAGTTGACTGATGCACGTTCTAAAATATCTAAACCTATGACTGCTTCGTACTTTAGTTTTGTTGTAGGTACTACATGCCAAGTTAGTGAATAGTTTTCTTCATCCATCTGAAATTCTTGTTCGAAAGATCCTATCGTAGTGACTTGAGCATCACCTATGCCTGTTAAGAGAATTTTGTTCTTCGCTAGTTTCGTTGGATCGAAGATTCTTCTGCTGGTATTTTCTCTTAGTAGACTGACGGTACTTCCGGTGTCGATAAGCGCAGTAATTTTCTTGTTTCCAAACATTATTTCTTTGGTTCGTAGACTTTCTTGACTGATAGTGGCACATGTTGCCGTAGGCTTGCTTGTTTCTCTCGTGAAATTCGTAGTTCTCTTCGGCTGGCTTGTATTTAGCTCTTTCGCTGAATCGTTGAATCTTCTAAACCTGGAGTAACTAATTCGTTTGAGAGTGATTAGAAACATTTGAATTCGAATACCTTTCTCTCCCGTGAATTCGATTTTCGATCCATCGATTTGAGTTTACGTGATTTCCTTCATGACTTCTGTGACTGGCGGATTGAGCATCGTGATGTCGATTGTAACTAGTGGTTGCTGCAACTTTCCCACTTGATCTATCCTGCTCGAATTTTCGTGGCGATTCAAACTGACGAAATTTTTCTGGAGCTCTGAAATCTTGTTTTCCCCTAAAAAGCGTATTAACTGGCTTTTGATTTAATGTTCTCCTGACGTCTTCATACTCTTCGAACTTTTCTGCTAATTCGGCTGGCGAATTTATCGTTGTCCATTCGTCTAGAAAATGTTGCTTAAAGTCGGTAGGAGCTCTACGTTTCATTTGATCTGAGATTATCAGTTTCCTTAATTCTTCAAAAGATTCGATTTTTAACCCTGATGTCCATCCATCAAAATATGTTGCAAGTTCGTGATAAAAATCGGTCCAAGTGTGGCTATAAACTTTTTGATGCGTTGTAAATAACTGGCGAAACTTCTCTGGCGTTAATTTAAATCTTTTAAGCAGAAGTTCTTTTACGTGGTTGTAGTTGTTTGCTATCTCCTCTGGTTCACGTGCGATGATGTGAGAAATTTTAGTAGGTAAGAGTCCTAAAAGATATGAAACCCAATGTTCTTTTAAAATTGTTAATCGTTGCACTTGACGATCGAATAAGACTAAATATAAGCTAATATCTTCTTTAACTTCATATTTATGGAGAAATTTGGATATTTCCTTGCCTAGTAATTTCGAATGGTCGGTTTCGTCAACCGTTGAGTATAAATTGAGTTGATTCTCTAATTTTAATCACTCTAGCTCAATTTCATGTTGATCTTGTCGTCGTTTCTCTTCTATAGCAAGGGTTTCTAGACGCAACTTTTCTTCAAATTCTTGTTTTCGTTGTGCTTCGGCAAGTGTTTCAAGGCGCAACTTTTCTTCAATTTCTTCTTTCGTTTTTCGCTGTTCTATTATACTCGTAAACAAATTTTTTGTGAATTCCTCATCATATTCAGTATTTTTAGTGATTAAGTCCCTTAATTTCTTAACTGTCATTGAAGAATCAGGCTTTAGATCTAATTCTTCCGCTAGGATAAATATATCTTCCCGACGTCCTTTAGTGAGGTACGACATTTTAAAATTAATATGAGAATAGTTAAATAGAAACAATTAAATAGAATCAATCAATTTGAAAATTTATACTCTAATCGTTTTTGCGTAATAACAACAAAAGTGATTTTAAAATGAAACACGCTTATTATGGTGAATATCGTTTAATTAATTTGCTTAGATAAATGTATGTATATCAATATATATATATATATATATATATATATATATATATATATATAT
>BMAW01096651.1:0-57818 GCA_019974015.1 Nephila pilipes | reverse complement strand
ATGCAAGGATATTTGAAATAAATTGTGAAAATAATAAAAATAATATTGCAATATAATTTGTTAAAGCACACCTTTTTTTTTTTAAAAAAAAAAAGGAATTATTCATCATATCAATCTGAAATCCCTTAGTTAAAATTTTCCACAGAACTATAACTAAACATTGTGAAAGAATATAAGTAATTCAATTAGAACCAAAAAAATTATTCAGACATACAGTGAAATAATCATAGAATAAAAAAAAACAAAATCATCTCTTTTGAGAATACACTTTCAATTCGCTTAATTTAGAATTCAAGAATCTGCCAAACCTATTTTTTAAAAGTAATAAGTTATCATTCATTGAGAGAGTGAAATGAAACAGCAGACATGTTTCGGCTACGTTGAAATTATCTCATGGGAAAGGGGGAGAAATGTTGAAATGTTTACGATTTTGAAAGAGGAAGTCTAATTACTTATGCATTTATTCATTTCTGCCGTGAGAACGCTGACTGATTTCATATCATGGCATATCAATTCACACACACAATAATAATTAAAAAAAAAAAGACACTCCTAGGTTTTGAACTTAAGATGACAATTTGAAAATATATATATATATATATAAATGCACTTAGAAAATAATACGTTTAATTTACTTTTTCTTCAGATATTTCTTTTCATAATTAAAAAAAATAACATTACATGATGGCACTTCATTGGAATTAGACGATCGTCCGAAAAAATAAATGTTTTACAGAACCTGGAATCTTGCGGTAAAACTTGCACATTAATATACGCTTGATTTATTTATTTTATTTTTAAAACAACGCTCTTTCAGGAATCGACGGCCTTTAAAAGAGCTTAAGTTAAACACACATTTAGATTATCACAAGCACAAATAAATAACTTGATGCGAAGAAGCATTTGATGATAGAAAAACTGAGGTTCTACTTGTAGGGGGACACACTCGTAGTCGTAGAAAACTAATCGTGGAAATGGATGAGGCACACATTTTCTTTGTAGTATATCCGTTATCGCTGTACACTGGCTATTTTTGCTGTAGAGGCATACGTTGTCACTGGCTATTCTTGTTGTAGAGGCATACGTTGTCACTGGACACTGGCTATTCTTGCTGTAAAGGCATACGTCGGCATTAGCATCTGGGAAATTTTGTTGACCTCAAGGCGAGAATCTAATTTTCTTTTCTTCATGTAATTCTCTCCCATTAATTTTGACGCAATCTCGGTCCGATCACTCATACATTTTGAAGGAATCCCGGCTGGAGCCGCCATAAATTTTGTAGATATTGGGGTGATGGAGATTGTTCATCCCGAATCTACGATGGTTTGCTCTTACGCAATAGGCTGGTTGTCTAGGGGGTAGTTTCGGATTCTATGTAATGTTGTTGATGATATTCAAGGATGAAGCTTGCAGTAGCTTTATTTGTTTATTAGGAGAGATGATGAAGAATGAAAAGTATTTACACTATGATATGAACAGTAAGTTGACCAGTTCGTCAGATAGAGATAGATGGCTGCCTCATTTAACCCATATTGGCGATGGGCGTTGGAACGCGCTCGGGCGTTTGTAGTTTACTTCCGACGCGGGTAGCGAAGGAGAAGAGAAGCTAATGGCGGCAAGGAGCGCGAAAACGAAATACTTTAGTTTTGTTCAGGATGGCGCTGCATGGCAGGCTTATCACATGACTCTGATTCGTGGCGACATCTATTGGTATCGGAGGAACTGGTTTTACAGTAGATTGAAAAAATAAATTGTATGTTTCAAGATAGATCTACATGTATATATATAACAATATATGTATATATATATATATATATATATATATATATATATATATATATATATATATATATATATATATATATATTTCTTAAATTTGCCCATTCTCTTCTTTATAAGATAATGTTCATTCGTATTTCCTGATCCCCTTCCAAAGTATCCTTTTATTTATTACATCACGCGCTCTTAAATACGCTTAAACCAATTATAAATCAGTACAATAAAATAATTCTGTAAAACTGAAATTGGTTTCGACTGCTTTATGAACATAAAGATGATATTATGTTACATTTAAAGCCGGTAGGATCATTACACACACACACACACACACACATATATATATATATATAAATTTTGTGTGGATTGCTTATGAAGTAGCACACATTTTAAATTCTGTTTTGAAAATTGGTACTTTGATTTAAAATAACAAATATGATGATAGAATTACTTGATGTTTCATTTAGTTAAAATTGTTATTGGTTTTCTAAAGATACTTTCTCTTTATGAATATAAAAAGTTAACAGTTATTCCAGTAATTCTACACAATAACTACTTCAAAGAATGATATTATTTTTGCAAAATGATATATTAAAACAAAATTATCTACAGATATTAAATTTGACACTTAAATTTGAATACAATTATATCACTCAAAGAAAATATACACGACCGATGAGTTCGAAAGTTCAGTTCGTAATGATTTGTTTTCCCGCTCCGATTTCTTCTTCCCTTCAGAAAACGTCTGGTTTTCCTCAGCTCTGTGGCGTGGCTTGCAGCAGAACGGAACATTCTCCCACCATTGAGGTTCGAAACTCTGAGGAGCTCAATCACAAGTCAACTCTTTGAGGGGGCTTAATCACTCGCCCAGTCCTGGTCACATTTGAAGAAGCAGAAGCAGCATCCTGAGATGGTCGCTCCAGTCCAGCAGCAAGGGAGGCAGACTGCCTTTGAAACGCTTGCTTGTGAAGTAGGTCTCTTCCTGGAAAAGGGTCATCTCAGACTGAGAGATCTCGAGAGAGAATAATCTCTGTATTGGGTGGAGAAAAATTCCATTGTCTGTCTTCACTTTGGCTAGTCGAACAACATTATCTCTTCCAGGAAATATCTCTATTACTTTGGCTAGAGGCCAATGAATGCGCCATTTATTTATGTCCTCCACGAGAACGACATCTCCAACACATAATTTTTGAAGCACATCTCTCTTCAGAGAATGCTGTTGTAATTGTCCGAGATATTCACTCCGGAATCTATTGCGAAGATTGTCTCTAATTCTTTGTCTCTTTTTGGCCCTTCGACTCAAAAGCTTGGAGTCCACTGAATCAATATCAGGAATTCCTGATGAGGGCAATTCTTGCAGGAACATCATGGGGGTTAGTGGTGCGAGGTCTCGGTTGTCTTCTGAAACATAGGTGATAGGTCGAGAGTTTATTATTTGTTCACAGTCGCACAGAATGGTATTTAGTTCTTTGTAATTTAATGATGACCGTCCTAAAACTCTTCTTAAAAATTATTTAACCATTCGCACAAGTCTTTCTCACCATCCACCCCACCAGGATGCCGTAGGTGGATTGAAATTCCATCGTATTCTTCGCTAGGAGGCTTCAGCACATATCGTATTCAAATTTATCCTTTAAAGAGCTCTGTTAGTGCCAACAAAGTCTGTTCCGTTGTCGGAATATATTACATAAGGTTTGCCTCTCCTGGCGATGAATCTTCGAAAAGACTGAATGAAAGTCTCAGTGGACAGTGAGGTGACTAATTCAAGATGAATGGCACAATAGATTGCACAAGTGTACAAAACTATCCAGGACTTTGACCCCTCGGCGAGATGAAGTGGACCTGCTAAGTCAACTCCAACGACTTCAAAAATGGCTCCATCTCTAACTCTATCTTCAGGTGGCATTCCTGGTTGAATTTCTATTCTTGGCATATTAAATCTCTTGCATTTAACACATTTTCTGATGATATTTCTAATACTTTTCCTTGACTTTAATATCCAAAAATTTTCTCTAAGATGAGCCATTAATATGCTGACTCCAGCATGTTGATTCTCTAAATGTGTTTCATATATTAACCATTGAACAACTGGGTGGTCAGATGACAAAATAACAGGATACAAAAAGTTTTCGCTGTCTTCATGTTGGACAATTTTTGTTTGGGTTCTTAGAATTCCATAATTTTCTTTCATGGGTCTCAATGAGTGAATCTTAGGATCTTCTATGCCTACAAAGGATTCTTTTTGGATTAATTTATGCAGTATTTTTTCAGCTTTTTCAAATTCATCTACAGAAATTATAGGTGATAAATTTTGCTCAACATTCTTTGTGTTGTACAAAAATCTATAAATCCAAGCTAAAAGCCTTACTATTTTTCTATAAGATGAGAATTTATGGTAATACCAATCATCTCGTTTTTCCTTGTCTAAAAGACTCAAAATTGTTTTCCTTTTCTCTTTGTTTAATATTTCTTCATCTGGATGTTCTTCAGTTTGAGCCCATTCTTCTTTGGATAAGTACAACCATGATGGACCCTCCCACCATTTTGATCTTTGTAGTTGCTCAAAAGAGCATCCTCTGGATAGAAGGTCCGCGGGGATCATATTTCCAGGAACATGTTGCCAGTCAGAAATTTTAGTAAGAGATTTAATCTCTTGGACTCGGTTATTAACAAATGTTCCCCAGGCTAGGTCTCTTCTGATCCATCCTAGAGCGGTTGACGAATCGCTCCAAAATACTGTAGTGCAATTTCTTAAATTTAAATAAGTTGTAATGGTTTTTGAAAGTCTAGCACCAATTAGACAAGAAAGGAGCACTAGTCGTGGTACAGCCAATTTCTTAATGGGAGCTACCCGACTACGAGCATTCACAGTTTCTGCTCTTATGTATGCACAAGTTGCGTAAGCACGTTTGCTGGCATTCGAAAATATATGAAGTGTTATTGTGTCTTCGTTTTCGTAATCGATATTTAACCATAGGGGAATTTCTGTTTTTGAAAGTAAGTGTAATTGTTTTAACCAAGTATGAAACTGCTTGTTTAGCGATAGAGGTAATTCTTCATCCCAATTTATTTTCTGAATCCATGTTTCTTGTAAAATTAGTTTAGGTATTAATGTAACAGGAGCAGTAAAACCTATGGGATCAAAAATCTTTTGAGTTACAGATAATATCTTCCTTTTTGTGAATGATTCCTTAATCGTAAGCGTTTGTTCGATTTTGCAACTAAAAGTATCCCTTTTTAAATCCCACTTTAATCCTAAAATAGGTACCGGTTTTGGTTCATTTTCTGTGCCATCAGTCATGGTGATAGGCATATTTGACTGCAAACATCTCAAATTAAAATGTGCAGAGGCCAAAACTTTCTTTGTTTCGATAATGAATTCTTCAATTTCTTCAATGTGATTGAAACTAACGAATTATATATCAAAGGATTCCTTTAAAATTTGAGAAGTTCTCACAAAATGTTCTGGAACTGTACTCCATAGGTGATTTAGAGTTGCTCCCAAAAGAAAAGGACTTGACGTCAATCCAAAAACTACTCGGTTACGGCAATAAATTTTCAAATTATTGTCAGCATCAAACCAAAAAAAACTTAAAAAGTCTCGATCTTTCTCAGCTCTCTTTATTTGGCACAATGCCGTCTCAATGTCAGAAGAAACTCCAATGCGATACTTGCGAAAACGGATTAATATGCTAGGAATTATTTCTATCAAATTGGGTCCTTTAGCCAAACAATCGTTAAGTGAAGGTAAGTTTTTTGTATGAGCAGATGCATAAAAAACAGGGCACATTTTGGTTGTTTCGCTAGACTCTTTAATTACAGGACGATGAGGTAAAAAATGTACCCGATGTTCCTTTTCCTCCTTCACTACTTCAATTATTTTATTGTTTTCCCAAGAATTTAATATTTCTTCGTATTCTTTCCTTTTATTAATTTTAATCAGCTTGTTTTTTGTTTTATAAAGGGACTTTTCGGCCATATACCGGTTACTGGAGAGGATAGAATTGTCAACAGTCCAGGGTAGAGTTACTTCATATCTCCCGTCACTTTCCCGTTTTACAGTTTCTAAGAAATATTTTCGTGTTTCTTCTTCTAAGATGCTCTTTGTTTTATTATCTTCATTTAAAATTCCTATAGCATCTAATCGCCAAAAGTCTGATAATTTCGCATCGGAAACATGTAACTAGAGAAAGAGATAGAACGGATAGGGAACTATCTATTTTTTCATTTTTCCCTTTTAATCTCCCCATTAAAGTCCAGCCCAACTTAGTTTCAAAAGCTGCTATCTCATGTTCCGGAAAATGTTCGATTCTTTCAGTAAACAAACACGCAGCAACGCTGCTCCCAACAACAAATGTATTTCTTCCGGATTTTCTTCGAATAAACAATGATCCCCATGCTGACGAACGCCACTGATGTTTATTCCTTTACTTTCTAATACTTTAATACATTTTTCATTTTTAATCATAGGTAATGAAGAGCAAATTTTCGTTTGATCCAAAGCTTCAATTTGGCAATCAAATTTATTATCTAAACTACTTAAACTAAGTCGGTAGCGGTTATAATTTCCCGTCATTTCCACTCCTCCAAAGAGACCATGTTTAATTTTTTCTGTTCTTAAATTTTCCAATTTTAACATTTTAGCTGCATATTTGCTTATGTATGTATTCTGGGATCCTGTATCAAAAAGTGCTCTCACATAACCTTTTAAACCTTTTCCTGAGATTCCAACAATCAAAGTTTGCAAATGAACTTCGTCCGAACATGACCTATTAGTTAGAACTTTATTTTCTGTTACATCCTTAATTGTCCCCTTATTTTCTACCAAATTAATATTAGAAAAACACATTGTATAATATACACATTTCATATAAATGTTTTTTACCGCAAACGGAAACTTTACAATTTTTAGATAGACGACCTAATTTTAAACATCGAAAACAGCAACCCTTTTTTAGTAAAATATTCTTCCTTTCTTCATACGACAAACCCTTAGCATAGTCACATTCATTCGTATCAGAATGCTTAAAACAAAATACGCAAATCGAATACTTTTTTTTTTTTCCCTTTTTATTTCCGAACTAAAAAGATCGGCAGCTGTGTTTACGTTATTTTTGTTTTTTTCGGCTCTCCAGTTACAACCCTCCTCCCTATAGCAGACATTCCGTCTCTTGCCGCTTCCGAGAACATCACTTCGTGGGGGAAGAAAAGCATTATCGTTTTGGCGTGTGTTAGTATTTGTCTTTTCCAAAGCATTCAACTGTTTTCGTAAAAAATCTAATAAACCTTCTATTGTATAATCTCCTGACTCAAATAATTTATTAAAATTCAATACTAAATCATATGGAAGTAACTTTAATAATAGCGGACACATTAAACTGCTAAATGTTTCTATCGAAATACCAAGTGTGATTCTAAGCTTCTTATTTGGGTTTGACAACGATCAAAAAAATTTCGAAAACTCTTTGTGTCATTAGATCTCTTAAGAGGTGGTAAATGCATAAGATCATTCATATGAGTGCTAACAAGAATATCTTTACGTGAAAAACGATCTTTTAATAAATTAACAGCCTTCGCATAATTTTCAGTAGAAGTACAGAAACCTTCAATCGTATTTAAAGCTGTTCCACTTAAGTGAGCCTTTAGATAATTAAATTTATCAACAGCATCTAAAAGTTCATTATTGTGTATCGCTGTTTCGAATGAGTTCCAGAAAGTGAGCCATTGGCTGATATCACTGTAGAATTTAGGAATGGTAATTTTCGGTAATTTAACACTTAAGAGTTTCATGATGTTTATAAATTTTTTCTAGACCACTAGCAGATCTTTCTGCAAATGAAATATCTTCCCTACGAATCACTGTCGATCTCTGTAAATATTTTTTTAGCTTTAAATTTACAAGCAATTATTCTTTCGCGATATTCTTCAGATGATTCCATTTCTTTTTCAAGCTCGTCGATGCTTAAAACATTTTCTAACTCATAATCAATCAATTTAAGAGCTTCGAATTTTTCATTAAGCTGTTCTAGGAATAATTCAATTTGATTTATATCTGTTTCTGATTTATGGAGTTCATCTTCTATTTTTGTTATAAATTTAGTAGTGGATGTCCTTAAAACAGTTCTTTTTTTCTTATAGATGTTTACTTTCTCATCGGCCATCGTTATTCTATATGTATCCAATCACAAATACAAATCAATATCTATTTATTCTTAATTTCGTTTTCAAAATGCCTCTAATAATTCGAATACAAATTCAATTCATCCCGGCAGGGATGCCAAAAAATGTGAAATACATTTAATCAATTCTACGTGCGAAAATAAACAAGGTAAAACGCTTACCTCGCTTTCGAATCCAAAAGGAGGGATGAATCAATCTGCCGTTTCGCTTCAAAATCCTAAATGGCTATTTGAGTTATTCCAGTAATTCTACACAATAACTACTTCAAAGAATGACATTATTTTTGCAGAATGATATATTAAAACAAAATTATCAACAGATATTAAATTTGACACTTAAATTTGAATACAATTATATCACTCAAGGAAAATATACACGACCGATGAGTTCGAAAGTTCAGTTCGTAATGATTTGTTTTCCCGCTCCGATCTCTTCTTCCCTTCAGAAAACGTCTGGTTTTCCTCAGCTCGGTGGCGTGGCTTGTAGCAGAACGGAACATCCGCCATGCCAAGTGTGAAGTCATCTTTTGAAAAGTAAAAGTGATTGTTTGGTCACTGGTCCTTCAAAGCCGTAGCATACTCGATGTGTGTTCATACTACAAGAGAAAATGAAAAAATGTTGTACTTTGTTACATTTTTTGTTGACTAATGTATACTTTTAACATGAATATAAATTAGATAGAAAAGTGTTTTCATTATATATATATATATATATATATATATATATATAGTGTTCTGTTGAGTGCTGGTGTGGTGTTTTGTTGAGTGTTGCTTTCATATGAGAATTTTTTTCCCTATAAATTAAATATTCTGTTTGCAGTAAACACGTATATTAGAAGTTTATTATTCATTGAAAGCTCTAATTGATTTCATAACTCATATTTACTTTTGATATTTTCTTTGTCGAATGTTTTCTGTGTTTTGAGTTTCAGCTTCAGTGTGTTAAGAAAATTATTTTTTTATTAAAAAAAAAAGAAATTTTTTTACTTTTTATCACAAACTGAACTCAATAACAGAAAGCAATGCCTATCTCACAAAAAGAAAGAAAGAGGATTTTAGGAGATTGGCTTGGGAAAGGAAAATTGTTGTGGCAGAAGATTTAAAAGAGTTTTGGATATAAAACAACTATTCTTAAATTCCGAAAAATATGAAGAAAATTGAACTAAGAATTTACTCATGAATATGTCATTGAGGAACGGTTTAGGAAAATTAAAGAAGCCGAGTGAAAAAGAAAGGAAACTGAATTGCAGGTAGAACAGGAAAGAAGAAAAGCTGAAATGGATTTTAAGTGTCAGAAGTTGAAACTACGACTTGAAGCTAAAAAAAATGGAGTTCAGCAGGATAATGATACCGACATCTCTAAACAGTTAGAATTGAAGAAGCTGATTCCCAGATTTAACTCAAAAAAAGTCGACATTGCGACATTTCTCAAACTATTTGAGAGGCAGCTGACATTTTGCTTATCTAATTAGAGCCTTACCGAGTGACATAGCTAAACTCATCTCTAGGGGAAAGGAAGAAGCACAGGAAATGTCAGGCGCATGTAAAAAAAATGCTTTTGAGGAGATTCAAGCTCTCTGCGGAAAAATTCAGACAACTCTTCCAACAACATAAGAAAGTTCAAGAAAGCACTTTGAGAGATTATTATTTTAAAATAATAAAAAAAAGTTATTTCGAAGGATGACTAAACGAATTGAAAATTGTAAACTACAACCAATTAAAATATTTAATCATATCTGATCAAATTAAAAAACGTGTACATCCCGAAGTGAGAGACCATTTTTAGATGACTGGTCTGACTGGGTGTCACCTTCTGAATTAGCAGACAAATTGGATGTCTATTGCAGCATTTGAAATACTTCTCCTTCAGTAAAAAAGACGGCTCATTCAAGTGAATACCCTTCTAAACCTTACGCTCCGAAAAGAAGCTCACCTGATAGCAGATTTGACAAAACCAACCAAGCCGGTTCTACATCATCTTTCAGTAAAGGTGATAAATTTAAAACTGATGACAGATCAGAGAGACCATCGGTATCGTGTTATGGATGCGGTAAGCCAGGTGTTATGGTTCCCAGATGTCCAAATTGCAAACCAACAGCGAATAAGGATTCCGAAAATATTAGCAACAACAGTTTGCATTCATGTGCTTCAACTCCAAATCGAAGTGCGGTGCTGAAGTTAGCTGTAAATGGCTCCATGGGAATTGCATGCGCTGATATTGAAGCTAGTCACACCATTGCTGGATAAACCTTATACCTCCTTTTACAGAGAGAGGGAGCCAACTTGCAGAAGACTCGACTCTCTGTGTCCCTTGTTGACGGCAATAAGTCAGAGAATTATCTCAGACAAAGGTAGTGCATTCCGAGTTCGAAAGTTATTGCCAAGAACAGTCGATTGAACACATTTCCATAACAAGGGGAATACCACCAAGTTGAGAGCATTCATGGAACAATTATCCCAGTTAATTCAGTTAACTAAGTTAAGTATCGACGAACCTGAAAAATGGCTTAAGTACTTCCCATGGTTGCAACAAATTTTAAATGCGTAGCACAAAGTTCACACCTTTCCAACTTGTAGTAGGTGTCGAAATGAAACAAGAGGATCTGCATATTAAACAACTTCTTGACGAGGAACACCAAAAAAGAAGAATTATTGGTGAAAAAGACACATTACGTATCGAAGCGAAACAGAACATCCTCCGAATACAGGAAAAAAATATACTACAATATCACAAACGTCGTCAACCAGCCTATAAATACAAGCTCGGCGACCACGTGGCAATACAACGCACCCAATTTAGAACCGGTTTGAAACTCCGACCCAAGTTTTTCGGACCCTATAAGATCATTAAAAACTCTCCCCAATGATCGTTACGAAGTATGGAAGTTAAGACGTCATGAAGGTCCAAACATAACATCAACTGTCGCAAATGAAATGAAAAAGTTGTGCACAAGATAAATCTTTATCAGTAACATCAACTTTTTTGTTTTCTTTTTTTCCTTTTTCTGCTTTTCTTGTATCTTTTCAGATTAACTGTCTACTTGATTACCCTCAAACCAGCCTGTGGTAGTCCAGGAAGGCCATGTAGTCATTATTTAACTTGAATGAGTAGCAACGGGGGCCTCACATGAAACAGAAGTGTAGAAAAAAACCACAACAATAGAAGTGTAGAAAAAAACTACAACAACAGAAGTGTAGAAAATAAGAACAAGCTGATAAAAGCAGTGAACTACGGACGCGAAACGTGATGAGCGCGACAGACTACCAAAAATTGATGGAACGCGGCAGACAGTTTTAATGTTTGTTCTTCCTTTTTATTTTTAATGTTATCTAATTGTACTGTGTTAAATGTTTTGTACTTTTTTTCGTTAAACATTTAAAGTTAATAATAAGTCTTAATTCATTTAGTAACACACACACATATATATGAAATGATTTAACTCAATTCCCATTAATTTCTTACTTAAATAATTTAATTTACTAAATTTGCCTATTCTCACCTTTAAACAATAATGTTCATTCGTGTTTCCTGATACAATTCCTTATTCTTTTTAATTAATTCAATCACGCGGTCTAAAAAATTCGCTGACAATGCTCTCTTCTCACGGAACTGACCTGTAGGGATGATCCCTACCAGACTTATAAGTCTGTACTTATCTACCCTGGAAGTCCTTCCATTAAGACCGTGGGGACTATGACATTTAATTGAATTTTCCCTCATATAAATAGCAAAACACAGCGAAAAACGCTCTCTTCTTATACTCCTCTCCTTACCTTACTGCTGTTCTCTTACGCCTCTCTCGTCCTCTCTCTCTGATGATCATTTGAGATTTGTATGGTAGTTTCGCTTCGGTCTTTGGTGGCCGAAGCCCGACTAAAGTCTGCTACAATATGGAAATAAAAGTATTTCGGCCATGTATGGAATGATTCATTAATATTGAACAAACGTTGAAGTAAATACGTCACACACACACACACACATATATATATATATATTATATATATATAAAATATATATATATTATATATATATAATATATATAATATATATATATATATATATATATATATATATATATATATATATATTGCTGGGTTCCATATTTTCATTTATTTTTCTTTCACTGTTACATTTCTTTCTTTCTGGATTTTTGTCTTTTTAAATATTTTAAATTATTCTTTCATAAATTTTCAGTATATATATATATATATGCATGTGTGTGTGTTCGTTTATTAAAAAATTTTTACCCGACTTTGTAGGTAATACGTTTTTTTCTGAGGCGACAATTAATTCGAGCTTAAGCAATAAGTTCAAATTGCAATTCTATGCGAATTTCTGAAACATTCGAATCTTTGAAAATCCTCAGATATATTTTTGCCTTTTGTTTAATCAATTCGATTCACGAGTTGGATATACCATATTTCTTCAGCTATGTATTATTATTTATTACCGTAATATATTTGACGAACGAATTCAACAAGTCTTCAAGAATTCGAGTGTGCTTCTCTCGAAGTTTTTTGAACCACCATAAATGTCTTTGTCAGCAGATGAATTATCCTTCTGTCAAGAGGGAAAGATGGGATAATCATTTAAACTAACCACATTTCGTTTGTAAAAAAATTGGTTTTCAAATCTCACATCACGTTCCACTGTACCCTAGAGTTAGATTCGAGAGGGAAAGCTCTCCCTCCCTAAAACCTGATCCTTATTCCTGTTTTGTTCTGAGTGCAACGATCCTTCAGAGGAGTCAAGATCCAGATCAACTTTGTCTTTCGCATGCTGATTAGGTTGCTTATCAAGGCTTGTGGGAATTCGTTTTTTTTTTTTTTTTTTTTAATTCCAGTCTCTTGACTGATAATAGCTATTAGAAAAAGAAGCGTTCGAATGTTTTTGTTTTAGCTAGACAAGAATGTCCCAGGGTTTAGAGAATCTAAGACCGGTGTTAAACTTGTTTAGTGTTTCATTAGATTGATGGAAATATTTTCGTTTCTTCTTGTTCGTCTAGGTTCTCTTATTTTCGAATTCATTTTTAATTCTATATATTAGAAGGTAATTATCCATTAGTCTGAGGTGAGCTGGAATGGGCTGGTGTTAGAAAAAATAATTGTTATTAGAATATAAGGACAACGTACTTTCAGAAAAGAAAAAAACATAATATTTTCTGAAGATGTTTTGAAGAAGGCAATTATATTGTCTGAAAAGTGGTTATGGCAATTTTCAGTAAAATATCGTCAGTTTTGAAGCTTATTTTATTCTTTAAATAATCTACTTTTTACCGTTTTCATATGTTACCAGAATAAATCTTTGTAGACGGTCGATTAAGATATTAATCTGGATTAGGGCATTATATTAATCTAAATTTAATTATTCTTCTGTACTTTTAAATTAAGGAACATATATGCGAATTGGAATTTCATTGTTAAAATTAAAATCAATTATCTTTTGAAAATGCATAGAGCATGAAGAGGGAGCTATTCTAACAATTGTTTTATAATTATAAACATTAACCTTTTTCGTCTTAATAATTTCTTTCGATTTAATTTCAGTAATAACTGTTCCCGAATGTATTGAGAGATATTTGTTAAAAATTATTTAAAAAATTTTTTTACTTCATGATTTGATGAACGTTGAAATCACATAGAAGGAAGAAGAGGTGGGGAAATGCAAATGATTAGTATTTAAGCATATTTAGAAGAGACAGGAGGGAGAAACGATGTCTGAAGCATTGCACAAAAGAAAAGTTGTGTTGTGGATTTCTCATTCGGAAAGCGCTTTCTAAGGTCGGAGTTTGCTCAGAATATCGTGTTATGCCTCAAATAAGAAAAGATGCTTACCAGCAACTATCGGAATTCGATAGAGGCAGGATTATTTCTATCGAGAGTGTGTATTATTGGTCCATGATATTGCCCGTCGCACTGGTCGAAATCCACCACTGTCTTGCGAATATGGAATCAATGGGTTGCTGAGGGTCCTACTGAACAGCATGTAGGATCTCCACGCCCTCCCATGTCTAACACCCGAGAGGACAGGCATATTATGAGGTCGGCCTTGCAAAACCGTATAACCGCATCACGGACTATTAGTAAGGAAATGGGCCTGTTTGTAGCACGCACAGTATCCACTCGTACGGTGCGACGCAGCAGCGTGGACTGTCAGCATGGTGACCATTACTTCAGCTTCCTTTGACAATACAGCATAGAGAGAGACGACGATAACGACTCTAGTGCTTCGAACGACATGTCTCTGATATACATATCTGGAGGCTCCGAGGAGACCGCTCGTTGCCTGCTAGCATTTGATATCGGTTTAAGGTCTTGCACCTTATGATGGTGTGATGGTTTGGGCAACCATTGGATACACGGCGCACACATCTCAAGCGCGGATCGACAGTAATTTGAACGCAGATAGGTACGTTTCTGATATCTTACGTCTAGTGGTTGTACCCTATCTTCGGGGCTTACCAAACGCCATCTTCCAATAAGATAATGCACATTTGTACATAGTGTTCTGACCTTCCTCGATACACAAGGTACTCGATTGTTGCCCTAATCTGCAAGGTCTATAGATCCTTCACCCATTGAAAACATCTGGTGATGGGTTGCTGAGAGACTGGCCGCCACCGCCTTCCAGCTAATACAGTTGATGAAGTGTGGCATAGACTTGAAGCAACATGGAATGAATTGCCCGTTTCTGTCATCCAAACCCGGCTCGATTCTATGCCTAATCGGGTAAGGACCGTTTTAGCTGCCAGGGGTGGCAGCTGTTTCTTCTAATTTCGCATCCCTGTAAACTCTCAAACTTCTTGTAAATTTAATCATTTTGTCTTCATGCCATACTGTTTACAAACAATAATTTGCTTTACTTTATGGTGTTGTAATTTTACACGAATCTTTAAAAACAAATTAGAATTAATTTCAAAAATATTTAATTATATTTCATGCAATATTAAATCCTTTATAACTAAGACTTTTAAGAAACCACACACTTTTAAAATAGAATGATTTCAAAAATTTTGAATTGTACACAGCACAGCATACACATGATTCAATATTTTTCAAAAACCTCTTCTAATCATTTAATTAAATTCCAAAATTAATTCTCATTATAAATTTTTCATTTCATAAAAATTAAATTTCAAAAGAAAACCAAAAGTTCTTTCAATTAAACATCAAGCATATATTTTTATTATGCTTTTATATATTTTTTATGCATTTTTCTATTTTATTATTATCATCATATATTTTTTAACTATGATACCGCACATTATTCTTTATTTTCAGTTTTTTATGTACCTTTATAGCATTAATAAACAACACAGTAGTCTCACTTTCTAAATATAAATAACATTTTCAAGTTTACAATATAAAAAACATAATTTTTTTACTCATATTATGTAATCTAAATTGAATTTCTTAGTTAAAAATTAGTGATATTATTTCTGTTAAGCAGAATTCAACAGCTGGAATGTCGATAACATTCTGCATTTTTCAATTTAAAAAAATCATAGGATAAACTAAACTAATAATTCTACAAAATAAAAAGTTCAGACTCGATATCCAATATTCGTAAAAACTATACAACATATTTTATAAAACAGAAAAAATAATGTACAGAATTACTTACATTAGTCCTACTTCAAAAATTTGAGATGAAACATATCAAAAAAATGTGTACCCAATTAAGGAACCTTTTAATTCATGGGTGTCTAAACTATGACCGTTTGAGGGCCATATTGCAAAAAAAAAAAAAAAAAAAAATGCTGGGCCGCACATACAATATTTTTTCAACAAATTTAAATAAAAATTAACTCTATGTAGTTTTATTAAAATAAATTAACTTTTTATCATATATATTTTTTTAATTTGAATTAGATATGTATAAGTACGTATTTATTTTAAATTTGTAAAAGTTTCGCTTCATTTAGTATGGATTTCATAAGGATGGAAAAAATTCGAATTAATGAGATGGATGAATTTGCAACAAGCAAATTGATATCAGGTTCAATAGACGAGATAGTGATTCTTACTGCATTTTCAAGATGTTTGTCAGTGATCTTAGTTCTATTTTTGATTTTTGTAAGCTTCATTCTTGAAAATAATTGTTCCCAAATATAATACTGCCAAAAGCTGAAGACATTAATAAAGCATGACTGTGAAAAATAAGATATTTATCACGGGGTAGGTAATCTTTATAAAAACTCCAGTAAAGAAACATTCCCAAATTTTTCTTTCAGTTGTATGTCATTTTGTAGTTCAATGCATTTCATTTGAAGATTTGAAGGTAATTTATTTATTTATAGAAAAAATAAGGTAGAAAATATGTTGAAATACTCTTCATTTTTTTGAAAAATTTTGAAATCCACTTTCAACTCTTGCATTAAATCAAAAATTAATGCAACATATTTTGTGCAAATCACGGGTCTATGTGCAACCAAAGTACTGAAATGTGTCAAATCTTACTTTTACTCTGTAATTGTTTGTAACATATTATTAATAAATTCATTTTTTCCTTGAAGTCTCAAATTTAAATCATTCAAATGTTCTGTTAAGTCTACTAAAAATGCTAAATCTAAAATCCAATCATCGTCCTTAAATTCATTCACATGTTTCTCTTTTGTTTCTATAAATATTTTTATTTCAGTTCTCAAATCGTAAAATCTTTTGAGCCCTTTCTGAACCATCTTACTTCTGTATAATAAATAACATTTGCAAATTCAGTGCCCATTACCTTAAGAAACTCTTCAAATTGTCTATGATTAAGTCCTTTAGCTCTTATAAAGCTAATGGTTTTTATAACAACGCTTACTACACTTTGCATTTTCAAAATTTTTCCACCTAAATTGCACTGATGTACAATACAATGATATGCCATCAAGATCCTATTGCCGGCAGCGACGGCTTCATTATTAACCATTTTAACGAGTCCCCCATTTTTACCAACCATGGCAGGGGCTCCATCGGTTATGAAAGCTGATAAATTTTTCATAAATAAGGAAAACCTTTTCATCGAATAAATCTACAGACTTGGTTCTGTCTTTTAACGATACTAAAGCAACCATTTCTTCCGTGATATTATAATGTTCATAGATTCCTCTTATAAAAATTGCCAATTGTGCAGAAGCGTCAGTGCTTTCGTCCATGGCTAACGAAAAAAATTTAAAATTAGTACAATTACTTTTTAAAGACTTTTCAACTGAATATATACAGTTAAATATTTTCTTAATTTACGTTTGGGCCGCATGCGGCCCGTGGGCCACACTTTAGACAAGCATGGTCTAGACGATGAATCTTGAAGAAGCTTGTTAGATATATCAATGCTGAAAAAAGGGATAAGTAAGAGGGTAAAAAGAGGTCTTTCAATTTATATATGAAAATAAGTTTTATTCAGTGACTGTGCTACTTGAACTATATAAAGATGATCACCCTTAATGACATTCCTGTTAAGTCAAACTTCGATAAAAGAGGAAATATTAAAACTATTAAGTTATTAAACATTATATTATTTAACGATCCATTTGATCGTAACACAAGAAAAAATTTACAAGTTTTTCCTCATTTCCCATTGATATCAATATTGAAGATCGCAAAAAATTAATATTCGATTCTTTTTCTATAAATGATTTAGTTTGTGTTTTAAATGTGTTAGGTCTGGTTATTAACGGTAATAAAGAACTCCTTTGTAGACTTTTTCAATCTTTATTGAATTTTAAAGAATTGCATGATTTAAACTCTAAATCGCTAAACAGTGACTCTGAAACTTCTGATCAAGAAACTGAAAAAAATCCTACTTCTTCTTTTCCCCCTTCTGAAATGTCTCCGGCATTGAATCATAATATGTCTGCTAATACTTTCGACCCTTTCCTCTATTTTATTTTGAAATATCTCGGAAATTCTCATCGAAAATTTACTTTTTCTGATACATATGATATAAAGTGTTTTATACAAGACCGTGAAGAATCGTTTCTTTCTATTCTCATTGTTGAATGAAAAGCAAAAAATAATATTCGCTGAAACTTTAATTGAAGGCAAAGAATTTCCTACATCAGCAACGCAATCTTACGACATGGTTTTCATTTAAAAGTGCTTTATTAGAAGAATTCCGCCTTCAGTTAAATACTGCTGAAATTCATAGACGGTTAAGAAGACGTTAATTACTTCAAAACGAATCCCTTTTCGAATATTTTATAGCATTTAGAGAAATTTCCAGAACTTGCCGTGAAATTATTGATGAATTTTCATTATTTAAATATTGTATGAATGCCAAAAATGATACTGATGTGTCAACTATAAATAATTTACCTTCCTTGATATATAAAAGTATATATACATGTGTGCGTGCGTATTATCCTTTATTTAATTTTTTTTTTCTTTTTAAAATGGTCAAAGCATCCAACAATTCCTAGAGTCGAATAATAACCCTTAAATATCAAACGCTTATGAATCCTCGGTATGTTTTGAAATAGCTGAGCTACCTAGCCTTGAATCATTCATGGAAACTGCACCACAAATCACTTCTGCAGGCGATGCACTCTGAATAAGGGAGCGTCGCCTTCGACATTCAAGAAATGAACAATTAATTCCACTGAACATAATTGGATTTGCAGAACCAAATCATCAGTCCTCGCAGTGGCAAATTCAAGAATGAGTAATTTGTCTGTTTTTATCAGGCTGTAAGATAATGGAATAATAATCGTTTAGTTAAATAAGTTGTCATTGTAAATTCAAATCTCTAATTGTTTTTTCAGGATAAAAACACATTTCTTTCTTTACAGTGAAACACTTAGTTGCCTTTTAGCATGGTAACAAAAGATCAACTTTCCCGTTATTTGCTCTCTCAAGTTACCTTTGTTTTATTTGATGGAAATAACAATTATTTCGATAAAACTTTTTTCATAGGTAATTAAATTTCCGCAATCAACAAGCAATCTAACGTATGCGATGCATAAAATTTTAATAATTTAATCTTCAAAGAGTTTTAATTGATATGCTTGGTATAATTTCGAATTTTAATGAATTATATAGATTTTTTGGGGTGCTTGAAAGAAATATTTTCTCCCGGACGTCATCTGAGAGGGGTTCAAGATTGAGAAATCCTCAGCCCTGGCGTAGCTCCAAAGCGGCTTTTAATTCAAAGCAAATTAAACAACAGAAAAATAATAAGAGTAAACAAGCATGCGGATTATAAACTCAATCAATTTATACATGTCATTTTAATTGTCATCTAAACGAAAAGAGTGATATTCTTTGAATTCTAAAAATTAAAAGATGAACAAGTATTACCCCACTGCACACACACTCAATTTTATTTCATTATAAATTACTTAAAAATTGAAGGAAAAAAATTAATTTATTTTATTTATCAATATTTTATGTATATATTAACTTTGGTGATTTTGACAGTTTTGTTTATCGGTGGACCGACGGTCTATTTCTGTCCGACACATCAAAGGTTCGATAACCACAGGCAAATGACTTCGTGATATTGAGCTACGGTCAGCTAATGGGGTCTACTCTTGAGCTAGCAACCGAAATTCCACACCACACCAAATTGAAAAGGGTTGTCCAGCAGATTCAGGGAGTATTAGACCTAACCTTACGACGATTTTTTCTTGCAATTTGCATCAGAACATATATTTGGAAAACATTTCTCTCTCTCTCTCTCTCTCCATTATCAATCGTTGTTTGTTCAGTGTACTAGATTAAAATTTCAAAATGTATCATTCTCTATTTTTGTTTTCTTTAATTGCATTATCGAATAAGTAAACTGAAATGAAGGTAACAAGCTCATAATTAAGGAATGTATGACACATTTTCAAATTTGAAACAATGATTGGTTGCATGAGTTTATGGTGCTGAGTCCTCACGGGACGTAAAGTGCCAAACGCAAAGTAAAATATTTCAATTAAAACAGTAGAATAGATTAATATTTTAATAATAAATAATATATAGTAAAAAGAGTACTTTTGATAAAAAAAAAATAGATATATGCTGTAAAACCAAAGTCATGTAAAAATTTAAAAATATTTTGTTGAGAAAATTCCCCAACCAAGTTTTATAAAATGTACAAGATTTAAAATGTTTGAAACGAACAGAGTTAAAAACAGATCATTCTGTTAAAATATGTCGCACAGTAAGAGGACAAACACAATGGTTGCACATTGGAGGAGTTTCTCCCAGAAAAAGATGTATGTATGTCAAACTTGTGTGTCCCATACGAAGGCGTGTTAAAATTCTACATATAAATGTTGTCTTGTTTTCTACATAAAAATGGGTGCCTATGAGAAATAATAGGTTTAACATTGTGTCATTTATTTCTAAATTCCAGTATCTTAAATAGTGGATTTTACATAGTAATAAGGAATGATGGGATTTATTTCCCTAGATGCTGTTTTAGCTGCACTATCTCGTTGTCCTTTCAAGAGAAGGTATCCAACAAAATAATAGTTGGATGTTTTGGGACTAAAGTTTTTTTCATTCGAGTTTTTAAGATTTCAATGATTAGTGGGTGGGAAGAATGATGAGCATGGGATTCAATTGCACTCATTGAATCCGTGAATAAAAAAAAATTCACATCATATCGACTTGTCTAACGCCTCATGAATAACTGAGATCTTCTCTGTAAAAACGGATCATGATGAAGTTTAAAATTTTGAAGTGAATTGTCAATTAAAAATGAAGCCCCCGTATGATTCGATGATTTAGAACCGTCAGTGTATATGCGCTTAAAATCAGGATATTGTTGAACAAAATCACTGAAAAGTTGAATAAAAATATTTTGAGCTTTTTTTAAAATTTGTAAAAGGATTTTTAAAATCAAAACTCTGTTCGTACCAGGGTGAAAAACCCACATCTACTTTCATGACAGATATATCAGATAACCCATAGCCCTCGATTAATATTTGATTTCTTCTGTGAAACGGAGGTATGGAAAGCTTTTTGGCACCATATAAATTTATTTGAAAATGATAAAGCTTTAAATGATGATGAAAAAATTCTAAAATTATATTGGACAAAAGTTATCTCCTTAAGTCTAATGACGGTTCAAAACGATCGACATATAAATTCCTAATAGGGGAAGCTCGAAAAGATCCGGAGCAAAATCGTAGCGCAGTCTAGTGTACGGTATTCACAATTTACATGAAACTGATTTTCTAGTTAAACCATACACTACGCATCCATAATCCAGTTTTGAACGGATGAGAGCATGATAAATATGTGACAGACAAATGCGGTCAGATTCCGAAGAAGTATGTGCTAAAGCTTTTAAACTATTCAGTGATATTTCACATCGTTTTCGAAGCTGTAAAACATGAGAGCCAAACGTTAGGTTTTTTTTGTCAATAATTAGTCTTAAGAATTTTATTTCATGAACCACATTGTCACAATAAATTTCAGGTTCAGGATGAAGTTTCCTTTGTCTTCAAAAGTGAACGCAATCAGTTTTTGTGAGAGAGAAGCATTGGATTTTTCTAAAAATGGCTTTATATATCTAATATGAAATAAAATTTGTTAGGGTAAGATATCGTTTAAAAGTATCCCTTCTCTGATTTTTATACGCGTCTCTGCAATTCCACCAAGGTTTAGATTGTGCTTTTTTTTTTTTTTTTTTTTTTTGGTTTATTAGAAACTCTTTTAATGGATGGATTGGCGCTTTCAATTATTATTTTCTCCTCGGTGACCTAATCAATATTATGAGAATTTATTACGGTTATTTTCGCGAGGGATGAAAAAAGAGGCCACAGCTTTTATAAATGTATCTATTGCAGGAAATGAAATTTAAGACTCAAAACATTCGCACGATATAATTGGAAAGTTATTGTAAAGATAGGGATTGGTTTTAAATGTCCAATAAGGTAAAATAGAAGAACAAATTGCCAGATATATTGAATGAAGTGTTCTTGTGGGTGAATGAAAATAGTTTGTTGATTTTTGTTTAAAAGGGACAGGTCTGAAACGGTTAGTTTCGCAGTTTTATTCCGGCGAGAATAAGAAATATCTATTCTAAAAGGAAAGTGAAAAATGAGAATTCTTTATCCGTATCACGTTTTCTGCTAAACATAATGCGTTTCTACAAGGATAGTATTCGAATAAATCGGCCTGTACTAAAGTTCAAACTACCATAGCAAATGTCAGCCTACTAAAGATATCTTATGAGCAATCACAATTTTTTGTTTTTGGTTTCTCATTAAAGTGATATTTCGGTGAGACAAAAACAAATAACAAGCCACTGTGATAACCTTCTTCAGTAATAACAATGTCCTTCCTACTATTCCATGACGACTTAGATCAATTGATATATTCCTCTGTAGACGAGTGGGATAGTGATTAAATGACAGGTGATGTGCTTGACAGATCCTCCCTTAGTGAACTTTATTCACGGGTCAATGCGCTCTAAATTATTATTCCACAAAGAATCATAAAATTTTATTCGATGATCAGCAGAGACAATGGAATTATCGGGGCGCGTTTACTTTATCTATATTAACCTTCCCCTTATAATACCTTCATTATTATTAACTTATTAGCTTTCCTTATTTATATATTACCTTTATTTGACTTCAAATTGCCTGGAAAAATTAGGTGTGTTTAAAATTCACTTTTAAAGGATGTTTATTCTGTTAGAAACAGGTTTTATACATTTACCTGAGCATTTTCATAGACAAAATTAAAAAAAATTTATTAACATGTTCAATCTCAACTTGAAATAGAAACTTAAAAACATCTATAAAAAATAATTTTACGGACGAAAAATATAGTGCTGAAAGGAGACACAGAAATTAAAGAGTAGATTTTGTAACCTAAAGTCGCCCTGGTTATGACGTAGCGTCATTTGTGAATATTAAATTCCCTCATTTTAGTGAAAATTTACGACAAATAAACTGATTATGTTTAAATTGATAACAGTATAATACGATGAACTAT
Source organism: Nephila pilipes (assembly GCA_019974015.1). Classification (NCBI taxonomy): domain Eukaryota; kingdom Metazoa; phylum Arthropoda; class Arachnida; order Araneae; family Nephilidae; genus Nephila; species Nephila pilipes. The sequence continues at coordinate 34,941 of BMAW01096651.1, read as the reverse complement.
ATTTATTTAATAAATCAAATTTTCATTGCAAAGGTAAATTTTTCTACGATCAGCTGATATAGAATTCAAATGGATAATTAAAAAGCTGAGAATTTAAAGCTTTTGTCAAAGTTAATAATTTCATCAATTAATTAAACAAAAGCAGTTTTCCTCTTATTAGTAGGAAAATTTGCTTATTTTTAGAAAAGAGGGAAAACTATTATGGTTTCATGCAGCATGTCATTCAAGGAAAAAATGACTTGATGGTTTACGATTAATTGTGATTTGTACTTAAAATGTTGTAAGACATTATATCGCTAAATATAAAAATTGATTTGTTTCTTTCAGAAGATAGAAAACAGTACATAAAAAGAAAATTAATAAGAATATTAATTTCCATTATAAGCATATTATTTTCATTATATGCATATTAATGCATTATGCATCCTACAAACTGTTATAGAGTCAAATGATAAAATCCGCAATCCCGTTTTGTATATTGTTGCAAAAAAAGGGGAATGATTGATTTATTATTAACATCGCTCTAAGAAGTAATATCAGGGATACTGGTGATGGACCTCATAATTTTGAGCCACAGTCAAGCGACACTCGCGCTGCCATCCCTCTCTCGTATCTGATACACCACGCCCACGTGCGGACTTTGAGCCTCAACAGATTTAACGAGCATCAACACCGTTTCTTGACGAGTGGATTCAAACTAACGATTCAACGTGTAAAGAACACAAAACTCATTGCGGGTATTTAAATCTATGGAAAATCTTGATACAATTTCAAAAATGATTTCCCATCATGAAAAAAAAAAAAAAAAAAAAAAGAATCCACTCCCAATGCAATTATCGGCAAATAATAGCACGGGTATTCACAACTGATGAGAAGTTTTTCTTTTTAATGAATCCGCCATTTTTTAAATAAAAAAATCTGCAGAAAACACTTCAATATATGTACTAAATGTGTAAATACAATAGATGAACGCAAATGAAAAATTTTAGAATGATTCGGAGCAATACAATGTCATTGGCTTATTCAATACACTTTTAGAATTCAGAAATATCTATAAATGAAGATGCGTGGGACATTTCTCAACAACAGAAAAATATTTTTGACTGCATTTCTGAAGCAATGTAATGTCGCAAAGAATAAATATTTTCCGGAGGAATGAAGCAGCTGAGGCGATCGAGAAAAACAATTGTTTCGCCAAATTTCATGGAAAAATCATTTGAATTGTATAATTCATTAAAAAATGTGCACAGAAAGTTTTGGCGAGGAAATAAAAGTTCCGACAAAAATTATCAATAAAATTATTGCACAATCTCGCTCTCTCAAAGAAATGATTGATTAGAGAAATTGAATGGTAACATGTTATTAAGTCAATGATTAAGAGGATTCGGTACCCTTTGAGCAATTTCTTTTTATTAATACATTTAAAAATTATATTTCAAAATATCATATAGTGTTTCTATCCAAGATAAGGATTTCAGATGCAAATTTTAATTTTTTTAAAGAAGTTTTGGAACATTTCAAAGCTCTATCCCTCTTGTATTTAATAACATTTTAGTGTGGAATTTCTTGTAATATTCTCAAAGATATTTTAAGCAACTTAAGGGATCGATAATACAATAACTTATACAACTTTGGAGAGAGAAAAAAATAATGAAATGTAATCCAAAATTTTAAGAAAATCCGATATCCTCTATATTTTTTAAAGTATTCATTTAATTACAAAATAGACCTCTAATTTTACTACTTGCACAATACAGGAAAAAATAGAAGGAATAGGTAAATATTTGATGAAGAAGTAGCATTCTAAATGCACTGATGGTCAAACGCAGAAAATATTTTAAAAGTCATAACTCTGAAAAACTAGTTATGATATGCTTAAATTAATATAAAATGCCATTTTAAAACATTAATTATAAGTTTTTAGAAGCAACTGCATTTTCATATAATTTCAATTTGTATTTTTAATTATTCATAATTTTTTTCAGTTTAATTGCATTTTTTCCATCGAGAAAAACGCAGGAAAATGTAAAATAATATATAATAATAATGATAAAATATTTTTTAAGAAAATTTGCTTCATATATCAAAATGTTATATTTGTATGAAAATACATGAGAAATAAGATCACAAATTAGGAAATTTTTAATATAATAATTATAATTATAATGAGCGTAATTATAGCTCAATAAATACACTACAAGCAAAACACGAGAAAAACGCTTGTATAATGAAAGTAATAATTCAAAAAACATTACTGAGCAAAAATTTAAAAAAAAAATCAACTTGTTTGTCAATATGAGGTTATTGGGTATCCTTTAGTAATGGAAAAGCTATTAACAGGTTTGTTATCCTTTTGCAGTAGATAAATATGTTTTTAAACGAAATAGGAAGAGAATATTTTGATCTAAATAATGCTAGCAAGATTTTCAATGTTATCATATGATGTTCAATGTTATCCCGTACTTAAAGCCCGCCTCTAGAGGGCGTTCATTTGTAAAGGAGTGACTGTAAGATGCCACACAATCCCCTCAGACGGGACCTGATGTGAGCGAGCGAGGTGGAACTCGTGAGTAAGGAATGTAAATAAATTATTGCTTATTCAACCTGATCTCTTTTTTTTTTCCTCAGGACAACTGTAAGCTAGTGATGATTAACTATAGCGAGATGGCACTGGTGAATAAGGAGTGTAAATAAATTATCGTTGTTGTTATAGAACCTGATGTCCTTGTCTAAGGACAACTATTAACTAATAATGACTATCTAAGTAGTTAAAAAAAAGTATAAATAAAGGAAGTGTGTGTTCACGTGAAGAAGAAAAAATCTTAATATATTAGCCGACATTGCATATCTAAGAAAAAAACTAAAGTTTTATTTGTTCCTTTATTTTTTATTTATTTATTTATTTGTTTGTTTAAAACTCTTACTATTGAGGCTCCTTTGAGAACACAATTTTAGGATCTAAAATCGCAATTTTAGAACTATTTCTAAAATAGCATCGTATCTCTAAAAATATGCTACATCTTTCAAATTTTAAAAAGTTAATGAATACTATTCCCAATGTCATCACAATACTGCTCATTTTGGATTATATACAAAACAGTTTAACAATTTAATTTTATTACACTTCAAAACAATTTAACGGAGAGATTTTCAAAAGCTCTATACAAAAAGCAAAAATCAATGTTCAAATGTATTTCACATTCTCATAGTGAAAATAATTATGAAAATGATAAAAATTACTCATTGATTACTCATGATGTTCATTGATTATTTGGAATAAAAATTAATCAAGTTTATTAATTCCGAAACATAGAAATTGTGAAATTAAAGAGGCTCAGAATGAAACAATAAAATACAAAAATAACTATCTTGATGTCATTGCCTGATGATGATGATGATGATAGTGAAGTTTTATTGGCGCAAGAGAGAGAGAGCCTGATGTGACCATACTGCGCCAAACAAGGTAAATCAGTGATCTAGACATTAAACATTGAAAAAAGATTGATTGACAAAAAGATTGATAGAAAAAAATTGATAGTCAGAAAGTAAAGTTTATTGGCGCATGAGCCAAATATGGCTATGCTGCGCCAAACAAGATTTAACTGTGGTCTAGACGAGAAGAAATTGAGGAAAAGACGAATTGGTTGACAAGAAGGAGGATCGAAAATAGAGAAGGATCGCTAGGGTATCCCGGGGACTGATGTCATTGCTTAAACGTCGTCGCAAAAACGTATTAGCTACAATTATTTACATTATTTATTTAATTACTAAGCCACAGTTGTTTCCAAAACCTATATATTTTTATTAATAATTATCTTAATAAGGAGTTTTAGTTATAACTTATTAAAATTATTCTTATTGCCTCGTCTTCGGCTAGAAATTAAGTTTAATTTTAAATGTGGCACGCGTCTACAAATTGATTGCCAATTGTTTATTATATAAGGTAAATATAAGCTTTGAACCATCATATAACGAACTTCTGAAATTCTATCTGATTAATACATATTTGGTTTGTACCAAGAATTTATTATTACATAAACACCAACAAGAAGAATTTCAAAACATTTACATAGGAACACATAATTCTTTCCCTCAATATATATATATGTGTGTGTGTGTGTGCACGCGCACGTATACACACACATACATATATATATAGTATGAGTGTGATTGCACGCGCGCGCATGTTATTCACAGTAGAATAACAGCGTATTGACAAATATATTAATTCCCGCACTCCAAAAATGTTTTCCTAATATATATGTTTCCATGTATACTAAATAAAATCCAAATGAAAAATAATGTTATATAAGACGTCAATTATTACCTTAACTAAACTTAACTTGCATTTAAATTCATCCGGTTCTATAGGAATTTAAAGTACCTTATTTCAATTTTGTGCATGTGGGGCCCTTATCATTTTCTGAAATACTATTACTCATACGATCAATATGCAAACGTAAATCATTGTATATACCCGTCTCATCGATTTAACATTCTTCCACTTTCAAAGTGTCTAGTGGCTATAACTTTTATGTCTCCTTATACGGCCTCTTCACTGCGCATCATCCACTTACCTCAGCAAATAGATGGTTCGTGGTTAAATCGAGATAAAAATAGAATACCAGAGCATCTCGAAGAGGGAGGTTCAGCAACCTGAAACATTTTACCTTGACCTTCAAGAGGTACCCAACGAGGTTCATCAGCTTTCTGGTGAAAAAAAAAGGGGGGGAGGAAGCCAGCGAAATTTATATGAGGAAGATGCAGCTGGGTTCAAGGTCTTGGTCGAAAGTGGTCTCTCGTATCAAGGTGGAAAGTCAGCAGTTCATTTCAGAGGAAAGGACTGACTTCACGCCGGAACAAGAAGGGAGGCCTCGCTGCGACAGTTCTGGAGCAAGATCTCTCTGGAGCAACTGGTGAACGTTTCGTAAGAGAGGAGAGTGATAAACCTTTTTGGAAAAAAAAAAAAAGAGGTAAGTTTTCGACTTTAATTGCTTAAAAGATTAAAAGTTATTTCATTCTTTCATATCGGTACCTCGATTGAAAAGAATAAAAATATTTTAAAGATTTTTCACATCGCAGAAACTTAAGTTTAAATTTGAGACAAAAGGATTAAAGTTTTGAAAAATTTAACTTCAGTGAATATTCAAAATAATATTACTTAATAATATTATTTTGTAGACAGGTATCAAAGTAATATTATTAAGTAATATTCTATTTTCTATTATATCAAAATTTTAATGTTTATGATTTTGTTCTCATATATTAAATGAATGAAGTCGAAGCTATAAAAAATTATAGGGAAGAAAAATGTTCTCATTGTATTCTATAACTTAATTTTTAAATATTTAGTTTCATAGATAAGACAATTAATGTTAATTTTTTTCCAAAAATTGCTATTCAGGAAACCTATATGAAGTTATAAAGATAGAGAAAGAAATAAGTTAACATATATTTAAAAAATATTCCCATATATCAAACGAATAAAAATATTTTATTCAAAGGAAAATATAATTTTCTTAAATGTGCCCAAATTTTATTTTACATTAAAAGTTCTGAATTTAATACTTTTAACGAATAATGCAGTAACCTTTGAATGAAGTAATCTAATTTCTTGGTGTGAGTCATTAATATAATTTTAAAAAGGAGTAATTATTCTGTGAAAGATTTCATAAAACTTGTTGTAGAAAAAAAATCAAATTGATAATAAGGAAAGAATGTATACCAATGTGTGACCTGAAACAGGAAAGAATAGTTATTTTCTAACTTCTACTTTCTTTTCAAAAATTATGATAGATAATTTATCTATAAAAAATTATAAGCTTAAAAGATTTTTAGAAATGTGTACACAAATTTTATGGAAGAAAAAAAAATTAAAAGTGTTAATAAAAATAATCTAATTTAATTGTATAAATTTCTACAATTACAGGATTCAACGATATCTGAAAAGTAGAAAATATGTGGCTCATAATCATTTTGTCAAGTGTCGTGGTTAACTCTGTTTACTCTGCTGAACCGAGGTTCAGTCGTCCTTATGGTAAGATTAAATCGGTTAATTTACTTGATCCGATTTTTTCATTAAACTCTATTGCATGACGAACATCTAATTAATTAAAAAATGTATCAAATAATGTATATTACTGTATTATATTTGTGCAAATACAAATAGTTATTGCTTAAAGTATAAGCTCGGTAAAATATTTTTTTAATTTTGTCATTGCAAATAGAAACTCTGTCATACTCTTTCACTTTTTCCTAACAGATATAAGAAGATAATGAAGAGAGAACAAATTCCATGTATTATTTCATAAGTAATCGTACCACAATAACATATAAAGAAAGATCACACCTGTAAAAAACCTGTAATGATATAAGTAAAAAAGATAGATTTTTTAAAAATATTGAAACAAAATTTAAAGGTTTATATACCATTAAAATTTTATGTTTAAATTCTTTTAATTTCGAAAGATAATGAAGCACAAAATTAATATTTTGTTTCTTAACACGTCTGATCTGATTGCACAAATCTCACTTGTGGGATTACTTTTTCCAGATTTTAGCTTAAATATTTTTCTTCTTATATTCTCTTGTTGGTTTATACATATTTGTTATACTTTATGTCTTTTTTTCGTACCTATGGGGACAAAAATAGATAAACATTTAATCTTCCTAGTCTGCATCAAGGTAGAATGGGGTTGCCTAGAGATCATGACGTGGGTTCGATTCGTGGGTTTGAGCCTCGATTCCATTACAGACCATCGAAAAGCGGGGCTGAGGCTCGTTAAATCTGGTCGAGGTCCTTCCGATGGCGTGGTGTGGAAGCTTGGAGAGGAAGCTCGTCACTTGAACGGATTTCAAAATTACGAAATCCGCCGCCCTCGTGTTGCTTCTCACTGCAACGTTACTCAACAATCAAATCTAGGCATCCGTAAGACAAAATAATCAGATAGCGTATGAAAAACATAACATATTCACAGGTGAGGACACGGCATTAAAAAACAAATGTCCATTGGTGGTTTATGGTTCGAACAAGTCATGATGGGATTACAAATAAAATGATCAAGAATCTTCCCCTCCCCACTATTTTTCAAATCACCAACTTAATTAACTGTATGCTAAATATCGGTCACTTCCCAAACCAATGGAAAACAGCATCTGTCATTCCAATTCTTAAACCAGGAAAAGACCCTACAAATCCCGAAAGTTATCGCCCAATCTCTCTACTCCCCATTCTGGGAAAATTATCTGAAAAAATTATTTTAAATAGACTAAACAATCATCTGCATACAAACAATATCATTATTCCGGAGCAGCACGGCTTTATGCCACAGCTCTCCACTACTCACCAACTAATGAGAGTTAAAAAATATATTAAATTAGGATTTGAAAGCAGCGAAAAAATTGGAGCTGTTTTCCTGGATATCCAAAAAGCCTTCGACCGAGTTTGGCATACAGGATTAATATACAAATTAATTAAATATAATACCCCACCTCAATTAATTATCTTAATTAATTCCTACCTTAATAATAGAGATTTCATTGTAAAAATTAATCATACATACTCCACAAAAAGAAAAATAATTACAGGAATCCCACAAGGATCGCATCTTGGGCCAGCCCTCTTCCAATGTTTCGTGAAAGATATCCCAAAACACGACAACACGATTCTCTGCATGTACGCAGATGACACAGCGATACTTGCTAAACACAAAAACCCCAAAATTCTAGCTCACCATATCAACAGACACTTAACAAACCTAGAAGACTGGTTTTCCAAGTGGAAAATTGCCATTAATGTCTCAAAAACAGAAGCCGTCTTCTTTACCAGATCGCCCGCACCATTAAAACCAAATATTTTTATTCAAAATGAACAAATTCCCTGGTCTCACTCAGCTAAATATCTCGGTGTCATATTAGACAACAAACTCACTTTTAAAGATCACATCACACACATCCATGAAAAATTCCGGCTCGCCGCGAAAAATTTTATCCCTTTATTATGTCGGAATTCAACTTTATCTATAAAATACAAGTTGCTTATCTATACGCAATTTCTGCGACCCATCCTGAAGTATGCATGTCCAATCTGGAATGACGCTGCCCAAATCCATCATAATAAAATTGAAATTCTTCAAAATATGACAATAAGAAAAATAGCTAGAGCTAGATGGTATATGAGAAACGAAGATGTCAGAACCTCCCTAAATATTAAAACACTCCAAGAATACTCCACTTTCATAACTGATAAATTTAATAGCATTTTTCTTATTAACCCAAACCCTTCGATCCAAGAAACCAAAAACTATAAACGGACTTACACTAATACCAGAACGCGAATTACTTTTGTTAATCCTACCCCGTCTTAACACCATGAAACTACCAACCAATAGGAAACCCTCCTACTCGCACCGAACCTAGCAAACTCCCCTCTTGCGATCAAATCAACATACCCACCCACCCACCTCTAGCAGCTCCTTCCTGATTGGACAGCAACTTACTCCCTCCACTCATACTCCCCTCTTCACTAAGACTTCAATTTCAAGCTGATTTTTTCTCACGTTAATTGTTCAAATTTCAATTTTTTCTCTTTACATTCATTTATAAAATTAATATTTAAACTTTAATTTAATAATGGGCAAGTAAACATTAATCATGGTTCAACTCAGATTGGAGATTAAGGCCCATAAAGGGCTAGGTACTCCTCATAATATATTCACTACGAATAAAGAAACTGAAAATGACCACCAGTGGGAAAATGGCGTGCAAGGATCATACAAGTAATAACGCCTCAATAACATTCAAACTACATGTAACGGAAAAAGATTTTTTCCTTTTAAATTTGAACAGAATCAAAGAGTTTAAACAATATGGAGCATAATGGGTTATTTTTGTTAACTTTATACTTAAATCATTTGAAATTATGATTTTATTGGAAAATATTGTCGATCTATTTTCAGGTGCAGCTTTCGAATTTTTAAGATCAAATTTCAGTAATTATTTGTAATTCTAAAATGAATTGAAATATTATTCTTATTTAAAGTTTAAGATAATTCTATATAAACTTCCCGCTAATTTTTTTTTTTTTTAATTTTCTTACATTAATTTTTAAACGAAATTTGTAAATAAAGTGTTTTATATCCAATTTTTATATAGACTCTCTCAGAATTGTCAAACATTTCAATTATTTAAGTAATAATAAAGAATTTTTTTTTGAAAAAAAAACCCAATTAAATTTTCTAACACTCGTATTTGTCTATAGACGTTTTAGATAGAAACAAATTTCTGGACATTTGAACAAAAAAGGAAGAGCAAGGTAAAAAAAAAAGTAGAAAAATTGATTGTGGGCTGAATAATCTAAAGTTAAATTATTTGAGCAGTGGGATGATTTACATAAATTACGGGGGAGAAGCAATAATCTGCTTGAAATTCCGATGAAACTTAATAATTTAAGTATTCTTTTTTTTTGTGTGTGGTGGTGTCTTAATTGGGCCTCAATAATTTATTAATGCGTGTGTGTGAACTCTAATAATGTAACTATTTAATTGTTTTCCAGTCTGATGGTTCATTTAGAAAAAAAAAAAAAAAAACATAGAAGGGATAATTAACTACTGCCTCGATGGCAAGGCGAGAATGTGCCGAGGTGGCATAACATATCCTTGACCATTAAGTATAGTTTTCCTTCTAAGAGAATTTTTTAATCTTTTTAGGTCTTGCAATGTATAACACTGGCGTCACCCAAGAAAGAGGCAAAGTTGTGTGCTACTACAGTGCGTGGGCGTATACTAGACCAGAGCCTTGGGACTATGACATTGAAGATATTCCCGGGGATTTGTGTACAGACATCATCTATTCTTTTGTGGGTCTGAATAATCAGACTTGGGAACTTTTCAGCATTGATCCAGAATATGATTTAGAAAAAGGTGAATTTCTTTGCATTCTTTGCCGCGGCTGAACACCCTATTCAAAAATAAATGCGTTCATTAGATTTTTTCAGATCAGTTGAAAAACCTATTGGGATTCAATCATTTTTAATACTTTCACTAGCTGAAAGTTTTTATATTTAAAAATTGTATCAACAAATCTAGTAATCAAAGTTATTAGTCAATATGTATATAAAAATATGACGTATGTAAATACAATTAGACGAAATTTAAATATATATATTATCTAAATTGTTGGGCTTGTTCCTTTTCAAGCATCACCATTGAAAATTCATTATATGAATCAATTTTGTCATGAAAATATCGATAAAGAAATAAATTCTTTAAAACATAGAATATAAAAACATAGTTTTCGTTTCAAATATGAAAGCAACAACTCGTTTGTTGAAAAGTACGAATATAATGAAAGTATTCATAAAATGTCAAAAACAAGTGACTATAATTTGCAAATATACAATTCTGCAAATATAAAAGTCTCTTTCATAAACAATTTATTAGTTATTTATAAGACTGACTTCCGTAAAATTTCGATTTTATATTAAAATACAAAAAGTAAAAAGTTAAGATTGTTTATTTTTCAATAAAAAGCAAAAAAAAATAAAGTTTTTAAACTTTATAAGTCAAACATAATATTCTTAAAGACTAAAATTATAAATAGTGAAAATTTTATAATTAACATAATTTGTTGAATAATATTTAATACTTTTTATTTTCTATACGGGGGTGGTCGCGGTAGCCTAGTGTTCATGGTTTCGGATTTGTGGCCAGCGGGTTCCGTTCAGTCGCGGGTTCGATCCTTGGCCTCTAAAGACCTGCCAGCTCAGGTGTCATCCACGTCACTTGACCGAGGTTCAAAATTACGAGGTTCGTCACCAATAGCCCTGGTGTTGCTTCTAGTGTGACGTTAATAAAAACTAAATTTATATGCGGCGAAGCACATTGTAATTATTGTGTCTTCATCCCAAAAATATTTAAATTCGATATCTTGTCCAAAAATACATAAGGAATCAAATAAACTATTATCAACAAAAGGAGACAAATACTATATTTGCCTTCCTCATTAGAAGCTTAACACTATTTATGACTAAAAGTAATTTAGTAATAAATAAAATTGGAGACACAAATGCTTATAAGCACACAGGATAAGAAATCTGACAAAATAAATAAATAAATAAATGAAGCAAAATAAACAATTCTCTTAAATGTTCTTAACGGTAAAGGAGAAAAAAAGGTTATCAACTCATTGTTGACCTATAAGACTCATCAATTGTAGCAAGTCATATAATCAACAGCTTGTAAGATAGGTCAATGGCCAGAAAAGTACAGAAACAACACATTTCTTAATATGTATTATTACTACAAAACTATTTCTTTTTTAAATTCCTAGTATTAGCTCACACTCTCCATATATATATATATATATATATATATATATATATATATATATATATATAGTTCAATTTTTCAATCGTTAATAAAATACTTTTTATTTATCCATTCAAGTTCAAGTACATTTTTTTAAACTTGTAGTGGATGACACTTGATGTTAATACAGTTTTTTCAAATATTAATTCATTTAATTAAATTTTATTTGTGAAAATGCAGTTTAACCCAACCGCTTGGCGCGATTTCAAAAATTGCCAAACTTGCTGATTTTTTTTTTCTTTTTTAATTTTTTTTGGCTGAACGTTAAGTCCGCGAAGTGAACCAGGATAGCCACATTTGGCAAAACACCGACAAATAATTCCTATCACTGGCTAAACTGCATTCCAACCATTTAATTTAACGGAAGAATTAAGAAACAAACCAATGCTTTTACTATGCCATTTGTCTTGCAATGGCAAATTTGGTAGAGCGTCGGCGTAGAATCTTCATGTCTTCGGATCGAATCTGGTCGAAGCATAAAATTGTTTTTATTTGATTTTCAAATAATTAATTTTAGTTTTAAATGGGAGAAAAAAAATTCTGTTATGTAAGATAATAAGCAGGATATAAATTTAGGAATAAGTACCGTCAGTGACGAAGCGGGTACATCGCTGGAATTTTTTTTCTTTTTCACTTAAAATTGTGATTCTGTCATATGTACATACATATTTATATTAATTGTAATTATTTAATATATAAAAGTAACTAAAATAAAAAAAAAATTCTTTGTTGGCTTAAGTAGGAATGGGCTTTAATTTTTTTTTTATATTACTTGTTTATTTTTGAACGGGGAAGCAAGTTATATCTTCTCCCTCTCTTATCCGGCTGGTTGCCATTGAAAAATTCACAACTGCTATAAACGTGGTATAACGTTTTTCTGTCTTGGGGGGGATTTACGTAACAGTAATTGAACCCATATATATTAAAACACATCGGAACTAAAACAAGGAAAAGCATTTCAGTGCTTACATTTTGTTTTTATGTTTTTCGAAGGTTTTTACGCGTATTAAAAAGTTGTACTTAAAAATTAATAAATAATTATTCATGGGGGAGTGAACCGGCCATTTACTCCTTAATTCTCCAACGTACCGAAACTGACCGCTTACAAACATATATATTTCCTTCCAGATCAGTAATGTGTCATATATTGAATCATTATAATTAGAGGTAATTATTTATTTGTATTATCATTATTTTATGAATTTTAAGTAACGATAATACAAATCACTTTCAAAATCGATGGATAAAATGTTGATTAAATACGCTAATTCATTTAATAAAATATAGAATCTGTTATCGCTTTCTTCACCTTTACGAAATTCTATGATAACTCCATACACTCGAGACACATTGGTGTTCAGAGACAAAATAATCATGAGAAAAAAAATCAATCGTTTTTTATTCCTTTAAAATTATAGATAATGCTGCTTTTTGGGAATGGTTCATTGAACATGGTTTTAGAAAGCTGCAGTTATATATATATATGTGTGTGTGTGTGTAACAACTTTTTTTTAAGTAATACTATTGCATTAAAGTTATAAGAACAGTAGAAGTCTATTTCAGTTTCACAGAACTATTTTATTTTAGTGGAGAATGAAACCATTTCCACACGGCGGGAATTACACAATTCCGCCGTTGGATACAGATTATGACAGCATGAGTATAACAGCAAAAGAGCAAGAAGAGAGCGTTTTTCGCTGTGCTTTTTGTTTATATAAAAGGGAAATTTCACCATAAACGTCAGAGATCATGTGGTCTGGATGGAGGGGCTTCAAGGAAATCTAAGTGTAGATTTAAGGTCTGGTAGGGATCATCCTTACAAGTCTGTACCGTGGGAAGATGCTGATTTTGCAGGTTTTAAGAGCGCGTGATTGAATAAATAAAAAGAAAAATGAATCATATCAGGAAATAAGAATGAACATTATCTTTCAAAGGAGAGAATGGGCAAATTTAGGAAATTAAATTATTATAGTGAGAAATTAATAGGAATTAAGTTAAATCATCACACACACACACATATATATACACACACATATACATGTACAACTACGCCTCAAAATTTTTCCTCCAGTATGGATTTTGAACAGCACAAAAAAAAATATGTTAAAAAATTATAGAACAACAACTAATTTGTACCTTATTCAAATTTAAAAAATAAACTACCTTTGCTTATTAGTGAATATCGTACTCATGTAACTACCAAGTTTATATCATGAATTACAACTCATGTAAAGTTAGTCTTTATTGCTTACGATCCTACATATTGTACAGCCTTAACTTATACATCTATAATTTATATATTTTTTAATTAATAAAGCCATTCAATTTCTCCACCTAATAATTATAACAAAAAACTATACTACATTCATATCTAAATGTTCTTTTTATAATATATTTCATAGATGGTTAAACTGACTGAAAAGTCTTTAGTGTGTGTGTGTGTGTGCGTGCGTGCGCCAGCGTCATAATTCAAACTTCATCATGTTACGGTTTCTAATTTGGCATTACAGCTGTAATATGGTAATAATGCAGTAAAAATAGTTTAATATGTTATATTAAATACTTTGTAAACAATTTAGATAAAGCGTATTTGTGATAGTCTCGATAATGATTTATTTAAGATATATTTCTCAAAAGGTGCACTCTTTAACGGCCATAAATTTGTCATTTTTAATTAAAAGTTTTATTTTATATAAAAAAAGAAATCATAAGATTCTCTGCCTTTTTTACATATAATTTTGGTGATATTTTTTTTGTAGGCGGTTACAAGAAATTCACTGCACTTCGTGGCAAACATCCTCATCTTAAGTTGCTACTGGCCGTTGGAGGATGGGCAGAAGGAGGACGGAAGTATTCTGACATGGTGGGCGAGAAGTCTAGGCGAGACACTTTTGTCAGAAGTGCTGTCAAGTGGGTGACAGATTTCGGATTTGATGGTTTCGATCTTGACTGGGAGTATCCTGGAGCCTCAGACAGGGGAGGAAAATATTCTGACAAAGAAAATTTCCTGAAATTGGTTGAGGTATAATAAATTTTTAAAATGTTTTTTTTTTTTAAGGGGGGGTCACCATTTTTCTTTAACGGGGTGACTGAACTAGGTTAAACGGAACTGAATGCTATGATATTTGCAATACCGATAAAAGATGCGCTAAATCTGGTGAGTTTCCGTTTCCCTAGAATTCGAATGACAAAATTCTTGTTTGGTTTTTTCCCCCTCTATACCAGAAGAAGGGAAATCTTTTTTTCCCTCACGGGGAATTAAAAAAATTCCCTAACCTTTCAAAATAACTTCCTATTTTTAAAATTTTAAATTAATTTAATTTTAAGTATTATTAATAAACTAAGTAACTTCAGATCAATAGTTATAATGAAAATGTATATATACATATATATATATATATATATATATATATATATATATATATATATATATATAAAACCATGTCTGCTACAAAGACGAGTCAAGATTTTGTAACTTATATAAAAAAAAAAAATTCTTCGAATTCAATGTTCTTTTCCATATATGTTCTATTTCTAGAATACTCCCTCCCCAAGAGGTACATTAAATCACGCATCATAAAAACATAAGAGGATTCAATTTTTTTTGCTTAAATAAGCGTTTGTAAATACAGATATATATTTTTGTATCAACTATTATTATTCATATGGAACATTTTTTTCAATGAACTCTCTTCTTCAAAGGAATTGTAAAAGTAAACGCTTCAGACTGAAAGAAGAAAGAAAATT
This sequence comes from Nephila pilipes, assembly GCA_019974015.1. Classification (NCBI taxonomy): domain Eukaryota; kingdom Metazoa; phylum Arthropoda; class Arachnida; order Araneae; family Nephilidae; genus Nephila; species Nephila pilipes. Next base: position 19,828 of record BMAW01096651.1, on the reverse strand, counting down.
TGGGTATCTTACAAAATATTGTTAAAAAATTTTAAAAAATCGTTACAAAATTCATGCTGATAAAATTTACTAACAAATAGAATTTTTAAAATTGAAGTAAATTGTAAATGAAAATCAAATTAAAATTTTAAAGTCTAAAAATAATTTGAAATATTCAAATATTCTTACAATCAAGCGAAATGATTAATTAAATTACTCAAAGATTAAGATCTTGCTATAAGTAGTCTCAAGCAACTATATATACGAATGTATAAAATTGTTATAGTTAACAATTCATTGCAGCCACAGAAAAAAAATTTACAACGAATTTTACTTACAGGAATTAAAAGTAGCTTTCGAACCACACAAGTTACTTCTGACATGCGCCGTACCAGTTGCAAAATTCAGATTACAAGAAGGATATGAAGTTCCAAGACTGGCCGAGTATGAACTTTTTTTTTTTATGAAAGCTTGTTTCTTATTAGTTCGAAAGATAAGTGAACTAGTATGTATGCAAATTTAAAGTATCTGAGTCAAATTATAAAAAGAGAAAAATTTCAAATTTAATGAAATTGAATTGATAAAGTACGCATGCGTGTGAACATTTTTTAAAATTTTTAATGAGATAAGTTCAAAGACAAAAAAAAAAAAAAAAAAAAAAAAGAATGCTTAAACAATGATCTCCAAGTCACAATGCCAGTAAATGATTGAAATGAAAAAATATATATTAAGATAAGAAAAATTCATGTCGAAGAAACCTTTTAAAAATTGATTCTTACGTATCAACTGAAATTATTATTCAACTTAAGCATGATACATAATCTTTCTGACGCAATCAAAGTGTCATAAATTTGATTTAATTAATTTTTTTTCTTCGATTTTCATTTTATAATAAAATCACAAAGGATTATCTGGACTTAAGAAATATAATCATGTCTACGTCTTATTTCAGTTATTCTAATTTGTAAAAATACATATAAATAATACAGAAGTAAGTAAACAGCAAAAATATAGCATATTTATTTCTATCCTGTAATATGTGCAAACATATTTATCACATAATTCTCAAATTATTTTAATACTTATTCATTCTTATTGTGTGTGTATCTTATTTATTCTTCTTTATTCTATGCGTTGTGTTTCTACTTTAATTAGCAATGTGTCTTTTGTCAATTATTCATTATTATTGCTTTTAGAGAGTTTCAATACCTTTCCCTTTTTTTTTTTTTTTTTGTGTGTGTGTGTGTGTGTGTGTGTAGATTATTTGACTGGATCAACGTTATGACCTACGATTTGAGGGGTAATTGGGCAGGTTTTGCAGACGTACACAGTCCTCTTTATAAGAGACCATTCGACCAATGGGCTTATGAAAAGTTAAATGTGGTAAGTTAATATTCTCCATAACAATTCAAACTCTAATTTGTTTTTCCAAAATGTATTTGAATAAATACCGATTTTGTTATCTTTGCTATTGACCAGTTAATGTAAATTTTGCGAAAAACCTCCAATAAGAATTAAGCAAAGAATATTGTTGCATGGTTGATCGTCTTCGAAAGCGTTCATACAAAGTAGATTCTCTCCAAGTAAATTCAAATTGATTTTCTGAACATTATATTTCCTTTTAACAGAAGTAATTAACACACACACAAAACTGTACTATAGCACACATTTCGTTCGAATTACAGCAATTCAAATCTAAATATTTTAGTAACAAATGTGGTTCTCCTTACACTACATGCGATCTATCTCATACACACAGAGGTTGAGATATATATATATATTCCTTCGAAGAATATCCGAGAAGATTGCTTTCGGATCCCTTAACTTTGTCTCCAAATTTGGTAATAGCAATATTCGTTGACCAAATTTGTCGCCAGGGTCACACCTACTAATACAACGGAACGTATTTTTATCTGTAAAATAGTTTCCAGTATTTATGATTGCTTTGAAGGGAAGATAACAAAGTCCGAAATTTCTTCGTAACAATATTCTCTCGAAATATGTGCAGTAAAATCCCAATCAATACGTCTTTCTCCAAAAATAACCTCCTCCCACTTATAAGTTGAATTTGCTCTTGAGAAAATATATGTTTTCTCCTGTAGCTTTTAATTAAATTATTTAATTTAAAATATTCGTATTTTGATGTAAATAACGTGTTCTCTCGTGTATATCCATTCAGCTATCCTTTGGGTACTTTCATATTATGTAATTTGATTTGAGGACCTCTTCCATTAAATGCACTTATGTAAATTAAATAAAAATATTGAAGATTCTACATGAGTAACGGCGGTGAATTTAATAGTGAGCATTTGTGGTAGAAAAAGTGGCAGGAAGTTTATACTAAGAAGAAGTTAAATTTGTGCCTATGTTGATGAGAATAAAAAAGATATAGGGTTCGAAATAAGAATTTGTATATGGACAAGAAGTCATGAAGGGACGGAAAAGTTAAAATATGTTTTAAAGTTAAATATTTTTTAACTTTAAAATATAAAAATATTTAATAAATTACATTAAAAAAAATTGAAATTGGCTTTGCTAATTTCATTTTTGCATGTGTTAACGTTTTTTTTTTTTTTCTGTTAAGTTCACGAAAAAATCTAATTAATCAAAATGATTATTAATTAGTGTAATATATGCGTACTTCCCAGCCCTAGGCTCCAGAAAAGCAATTATTACCAAGGAAAAAAAACAAATCTCTATTGCATTTTTATTTTCAGAAGTTATGCATTCATAAGTACAAAAACGTTGGCAATGCTAACAATAAAAAGAATAAAAACAGATGATTCTGCCGAATTTCTTATTTCTCGAAGATGAAACAGCACGACTGTGGGTCGTGCTGTTTCAATTGCAATGAGAAAGTTTGAAATAACGCATAGTCAGAGTTGGAATCATTAAATCACCTTCAATATTTTATAATATAATAAAATGAGACAAACTTGATGCTGATTGAGCGTATCACTATCAGTATTTCAAACAAAACTTTAAAAATAATTATATTTTGGTATTTGTAAATGATGATGTTCTAAATTAAATGCTTCATTCGTAAAAGTTTACCTGTTGATATCAGTAAATAAATTTTTGAAAGATTTTTGACTTCATTTCGGCGCAAATTTCTTAACAAATACGTACAAATTTTTTCATGCAATTAAATAAAAACGGCTCAACTAATAATGTTAAAGTGTTTTTGAATATCGCATTTAATACCATATATTTAATGATGATGAAACTTTGAAAAGTTTATTTCTTTACCATTTCTAAAATTTCAATTAAGTTAACTAAAAAATATTAATTGGTTTAGCTAATTTCATTTTAACATGTGCCAAAGTTTTCTATTAAGTTTTCGAAAAAGTAGAATTATTCAAAATGAGTATTAATTAAAGTAAAATAAGCTTAATTCCGATGCTCCACAGAAGCAGTTACTATCAAGCAAAGAAAATATCTTCTTCAAAATCCTAATGAATTTTAGTTTCAGAAGCTATGCACTCCAAAGTACTTAAAACGTAGTCAATGCTAACAATAATAATTCGAAATAAAAACCAACGTTTTTAAAAACAACGTTTTTATATGGTGGCAAAGTTTATTAAAAAAATTATTAAAATATTAGTTAAAACTGGTCGCAAATATCTAAATATTGCATTGTTAGGCAAGTAAGAACGGTTCCCAAAATTTCAGAGCTCTAGCTTGATAGGAAGTTGGTTAAATTAACGATCGAAAATTTGATGACACACACACACACCAAGTGAAATTCAGAAAAACGTTGTAATAAAAACAGACGATTCTGCACAATTATTAAATTAAGTATTAAAATAAGAGCAAACGCGCGCGCGATAAATTGTTAAAGAAAACAGTAATATTCTGTTCGGATATTAAAGTAAAAGTGGACGATAAAATATTAAATGATATAGTACATCTTAGCAGGATAAATGTACTTAATGCAAACTATACTGCTGTTTGTAGACCATGAAAGAATCATCAGAATCAAATGAAATTTAATGCAGAAACGACTTGTACTGATACAAATAAATGATGAAATTTTCAAAACAAAAGAAACAAATTAAGCGTTCGAAATCAGTATTTGGTGCAGCCACCATGCGCTGCAATAAGTGCTGCTATACGACGTGGCATGGAGTCAAACAGATGTTGAATATCTGCTTGAGGAAGAGAATTCCATATCGCTTGTATGCGCAACCAAAGTTCGTCTTTGGAAACTGCAGGACGCGGATCACGAGCGAGACGCCGACCAACCATATCCCACACGTGCTCAATAGGCGACATATCCGGTGAATAAGCAGGCCAAGGAAGAAGTTGCATGCGTTGTGCTGAACAGAAGTCTCGAACAGTCCGCGCAACATGTGGGCGTGCATTATCCTGCTGAAAGATAGCTCCAGGGATGCCTTGAAGGAAAGGAACGACTTCGGGCTGTAGCACTTCACGGACGTACCTGTTGCTATTGAGATTACCCTCAATTCGTATCAAATTGGATCGTCCATGATACGAAATCGCACCCCAGACCATAACTCTGGGTGTTCGACCACTATGTCGTTCAATAATACACTCAGGAAGGCAGCGTTGACCGGCATAACGTCTAACACGAACACGGCCATCATGGGTCCACAAATTGAAGCGTGATTCATCTGAAAAGACAACTTGGTGCCAATCAGCTCGCCTGTCTCTGTGCTCAAGAGCCCACTGCCGACGCAGCCGTCGATGATTCGCCGTGAGGGGAATCCTGTATAAAGGCACCCTTGCACGCAATCCACGGCGCAGCAGACGACGACGAATTGACGAAGCCGACAATTGTACACCTGTAGCAGTAGACCAACGTGCTGCCAGCTGCCTGTAGGAAGCTGTGCGATCATTCACCGCCATGCGGAGCAGGTGTCGATCATCGCGCTCTGACGTCACCTTCTGTCGTCCAGTGCCTGTTTTTCGAGTTGTTCGGTGCTCGTCGGTCCACTGCTTCCAAACTCGCATCACTGTGGAACTGTTCCGCTGCATACGAGCTGCTATTGCGCGATAGGAAAATCCTCCTTCTCGAAGGCCGATTATCCTCCCTCGTTCAAACTCCGTAAGTTGCTTGAATTTCTTATTCTTCCGTCGTGGAGGCATACTCAGGTCTCACTAAACGTTTGCCACTAACAAATAATCATAGACTTTTTTCAACGTCCCGCTACAGCACTTTATTTATACGCTTTCAGCATCAATTCAGAGGGCGCTGCGCGCGCCGCGCACGCGCGATGGCTCTGAAACTTTATTAATTTGCATAATATCCTATAATTGACATTTGCTGCGAATTTCATTTGATTCTGATGATTCCTTCATGGTGTTGCATTTTCTACAAACAGCAGTTTAAATGCAATTATTATAATCACATAATGTATTATGTCAATCTTTTGAATCTAACACTATGTATCCTTTATTTTATGCCTGCGCATTTTTGTTTGCAAAATTTTCTTAAAACAACATGTTTTTAAAAAAAGTATTTTTTTTTTTAAATTCATATTATAGAAACCCTTCATCATTTGATATATGGCCATTTCATGTCCCTCTGTGGTGTTGCAAATTTTGAATACTTGAATTTCGAGATATTGAATGATTTGTTAATGTTTGAAACAATACTCAGTAAGGTTCTTTTTTTTTTAACCTTATACACGTTGAAATGCAGTAATTTATATGATCTGACCTTTGATTATCTTCTCGGGCTGTCCGAGAAGGAAGATTAAGAAATAAATAGCCTTTTATTCCACTGATTAATTTCATACGATATTATTCAAGTTATTATTGGAGAGAGTCAATGCAATGGCATAGCGTGGGTTTCTGTCACCCAGTGGGAATCCTAATTTTGCCAACCCCTACTAAATTTTCCGTCCACTTTAGAAATTAAAAAATAATATCACGAATACATTGTGCGTGCGTAAAATTAAATTACCTATATTTTAATACGTTAAAACGAGTAACTAACATTTTACGTGTGCAAACCCGAAAGCCCATTAAAAAGTTTAAAAATTAACTAAGCAAATATTTAGCTTAACATTCTTATGTATTCGGTGAATCGTATGAGACAAATAAACTTTACAAAAACTAGCAAATGCTGGTACATTTGAAACTTTATATAAATATAAAATAAACTTTATCAACTCTGAACCGCTCTTCTAAATAATAAAAAAGTCGAAGAAATTAACCTACTCACAGACTATGAGTTTTTCCAAGGACAAAAATCAAAACGGACACACTAATGCATTTGCTGAGTTTTAATATCGGACCGTTTCGAAATTCAAAAAGGTAAATTAATTTCCTTATTTTGAATAAAATATTGAACAAGCTTTTATTTAACTTGACATAAATGTAAATATGTTTGTTTAGATCAAATCTCATCTCTATTTTGAACTACTTCCAGTTGCTTTGAAAATCTGAACCTATGTGGTCCCGATGACAGTTATCTGATCTAATGATCATGGTCTGAAGCTACAGAGAGTATTAGCCAGCTCTGCTGCTCCCTGTCTCCCCTACATCTGTGCAGCCAGGGGTCATGGTCTTCTCTGCACCTCCCACTCTAAGCCACTTAGTAGCATTATATAGCATTGTTCAAGATTTTTTGTTTTATATTTTTCGCTCTAGCTAGCAATTTTTCAAAAATATTTAGGTTTATTATGGTTAATATTTACAAACACATAAAGGAGAAACTCTTAAATTAATGATTTGTTAGTTTTATTTGGCGCGATCATATGTTCGTTGCTCTGCGTCACATCTTTGTTTAACTGTCCCTAATTCAACCCACGCGGTTAAGCTAGCAGACGGTTAAGATCACAGTTAGCACCTTATGCTATGGTATACAGTTAAAAAGTTTGTAACAAACTTTTTCATGATGACTTATTTATTTAATTAACTGTCGCAAGTAGTTTCAATGTTTGAAAATCAAAACCTGGCTGACCAAGTGCTGAAAAATTGTTTTTTTAATTAACTAATTAATTTACAAAACTCTCAGGCATGAGAGACGATAGATTCGAGTGGGTCACGATTTCATGGTTGTTTTCGTCGGATGTCACGAAAGATCCTTCGTGTAGCAGGGCTGTCTTCCTCACTTAGAAAATAGAATGCCAGGTGATTATTAATTACGAACATTCAAGTTACTTCTAAGTGTTATTAAAACAATTTGCGAAGCCTTGATTGAGGAATTAATAGACTGTGATTGTTTATTAGTGTCGCATTGAGAAGCAACACGAGGCGAAGGACCATTTGAACCTCAGTCAAAACCTGAGCAAGCACCCGGTCCACACCAGCCTTCTGAAGGGGACCAGATTTAATGTGCCTCCCTACATGGCGGTTCTTAAAGGGTATCGACGAAAACCGCCGGCCTCGCGACCATAACCACTAGGTAGGACGAAAGAGGGGATTTACTGGCAATTTCAAATAGTAATTCCCTCCTAACAGTTTCACTGAAAATGGTCATGTGCTGAATCGAATGGTGATCTCTTTGACGATAAGAGCTAGAGCACTTAGCATACATATATTTTGGGCTATTTTGTTTCCTATCAAACAATACCTAATAAACAAGTACATGAAAACTCTTACTTATTATATCGACAAAATATAATTACTTGACTCCATTCAGATATTTTACGGTTATTTTTCTTTCAGTTATAATTTATATATAAATTTATTATAAATATTATATATATAAAGTTTATTATAAATAAGTTTGTTTAGATTGTTATACATTCTGCTAATATTTAAAATCATTAGTCAACTAATTCACCCAATACGATCCACCTAATACCACTTGACATAGATAGCTGAATTTTGTTAAACAAGTTGATTTTAATTGAAAGGAATGAAATAAGAAGAAAATTTTCAAATCTATAATTTCTCTAAAAATATAAAACTAAAAACTGACGTCACAATTTTTATTTTAAATACACTTTCAGAAATTAGAAGATGCGTAATAATTCAGCGCGGACAAAATCGCAGGTACCAATACTACGAGATAAAATTCGCTGAAATTTATAAAAATATTAAAATACGAATTATAAAATTTGTTGTATGATAATATAAATTAAAATATATAGAACACAATATTAAAAATGCCGTCAAAAATAATTTAAATAATTCAACTACATTAAAAAAAAGCACAAAAATAATAGGCAACAGTGAAATTCATAAAATAAAGTATTTTTAGTTGACTTCCATCTTCGTTTCTTCTAGGCTATCTTCCCCTCAATCCATTAAAAATTCTTGTTGTTCTCTCAAAAAATCTGTTGTAAGGTCATTTTCTTTCGTGACACATTTAGCAATAGAAAGCAACTGTTCAGTTTCTGGGAACAACTTCTTTGTCTTTTGATTTGAACGCTGTTGTCTCAGTATTGAAATCATGGAATCAGTGCAAAGAGATTAATTATATTCTCATTCTAGGTTTTTGGAAAATTTATATGGCTCTGAACTCTCTATATTCGCGAAACACTTTGTTTAGAGCCTCTTCATAAGAATTTTCCAATTTGAAGAACGAAAGTTTCGATTATTTTTTTTCATTAAGGTTCACTTATTTATCACTTTATGCATACTTGGTGGCATGTGATACCAAAGGGTGACAAATATCATCGGGTTTTCGGGCAAAGGATCAGCTTTTCAAATAGTAAAGCCCCTTACCAAAAGAAATTGCTTGCATTTTATAACTGCGAATCTTCTGATAACCTCTTCATTAATCCCAGTGATTTTTACAGAAGACATAGGATCGTTGAAAAACACCCGTGCTATATCGCCATCGTTACGTGTTCAAGCACCTTGCTTCATCCAATCAACAAGAAGTCCCAGCTCATCTTATATATATGTGTGTGTGTGTGTGTGTGTGTGTGTGTGTGTGTGTGTGTGTGTAAAGTTCGTGTTCTATCTTTATTTTGATTAATTTGTGTAGGGATAGCGAAGCAATATCTGATTCCATTCTCCTTTTTCTTGTTTAATGATTTCCGGAGTTTCTTTGCCATACGCGAATTTCACAGGTCTACAAAAACGTATCGACGAGGTGTTTTAGGTTTTTGCCAAACAATTTATGAGTCATCTGTGTCAATTAATCTGATTTAAAAATTGTAGTTGAGTAAAACGCTGCGATGGTGAAATTTAATTGCACAAAAGCCAGATGTCGCCCTGATGTGTCAAACAAGGTGTGATCTAGATGTTCGGCTGAGCGAGTGACAATATTTTCAACGGCGCTAAAGCCCAATGTAGCCTTCAAATAAAATATGTGAGTGAGTGTAATGCTGAGACATGTGAAAAAACGGAAAAAATTGATTGACAAGAAGAAGGATTGAAAACAGAGAAGGATCGCTAGGGTATTCCGGGGTCATCACCCATATTTATCAAAGACAGTAAACCTCGTAGAAAAGAAAACTATAGCGCGTCAAGATCACGATACCTATCTAAAGAGCCTCTAAAGTCCCCCAACCTGGGGTTCCCTGATATAATCAATAGGGGTTGGGTGCCCGTTGGGTGCCCAGACATTTTAGTTGCCGACATGTATACACTACTTTGGGACTATTGTTTAGGGGGCTTATCTATCTTAGTTTAATGGGATTAAGTTTCCGTAGAAGTATGTTTTAAATGTGCCTCTCAAACTGCCTTGTAACTTTCTAAATTTTTTTTCAGTTTTCGTAAGAGAACGAGGTCTTATGGCATCAACTAAAAAATAAAACACTTATCTTCATTATCAGTCCTTACTAAATTGAAAAGGTAATTTATTTAAAGAAAAAAAGGTGTGAATTTTCGGTGTTTTACGATCTGAATAAGAAACAAACTTTTTTCAGCCTTCATATTTAACATATATTGTTTTTTTCCGTTGCCTATTGCTGATACAAAAAGCCATATAAACACAAATGCAAAAAAAATAAATAATAATTTCATTGTAAACAATAGCATCCATTGTAAACAATCACACACAACAGTACATAAATTCTCAACTGGCGTGATAAAACAAGAAGCTAATACTGAAGCAAAAGAATAATATCGAGATATGATTATTTTAGTTTTAGGTGATACGAATCTAAATCACCGTAGTTGTTAAGTCTACAGTCGTGTATTTGATGTTAATTAGAAAAAAAAATCACTAGGTTGCTAACCCAGCAATTATGATAGATATGCACTGAATATTTAATAGCTTCTTTGCTGACAAGAATACAACCAGATAACCTTTTAAAAGTTGTTGAAATCGTTTGAACGGCATTTAATTTTGTATGCTAAGCCCCAAATTGTTTTCAGTGACTTTTTAATGAAAATTAAATCATAATTTTATATATAACTATAATTTTAATGTATCTTTAACAAAATAAAACTCGTGTTAATAGCGGAGGAGCTCGAAAAAGTAAAAATTAAAACTTTTTTCCATGTCACAGAAGGAATCTTTACATTGTTGGAAAGCAGAATTTATAAATTTTATAAAATCGAACGAGTTTATCTTTATGAGGCCCACAACAGTCACCGAAGTTAGAAAGACTAATAAAAAGGCTTCACATAGTGATTAGGAAATTCGTCTATTTTAATCCGCCTTTTTTACATGGCCACAGTGACTTTCAAACGGAAAATTTAATTTAGATTTTAATCATAATTGAGTTTATTGTATATATATGAACATCTTGTATATGTAAGATGTTCAATTTTTTAGACGCGTATAACATCAAAATATAAAGATCATACAATCGGACCTCGTGAACAAGCGGTTCAGTAACACACGAGTCTGTTTTACTCGGGTTTTTACTATGGCACCTCGATAAATAATCGCTTGTGATATCACTCCTACGTATTATGGTGTCGTTATTTTTTTTTTTTTTTTTTTTTTTGTAGGAATTAAGATTAATTTGTTCAATCATTTGTTCGGATGACGTCACAACGTTAATACCTTTCTTTCTGTTTTATAAATATGAATCGCCATTTTTCGGAAAATAAAACTTTTTGAATTATTTTTTGTGAAAGATTATTTTCAATACCTCGCGGTCAAATTCTGTATTAGTTCAAATTGTAAGGGTTTTTTTTTCTCTTGTATCAGTGATTTGTAATTTTGAGCAACAGGGATCTTGAATAATATAGCCCAGCAAAAAAGATGTAAAAGATTTTAAAAAAGGACTAAAATGCCAATAAAAACATTAAGGATTAGTTGATAAAACAAAACACTAATTTTTCTTTAAATATGTTTAAAGTGTTCTTTTATTAAGTACTCTTTTTTGTAATATATAATGTAAAAATAACATACACACGACCATAAATTTATTTTCCTTTACTAACCAGTCAATCAGTAATTTAACCCAAATGCAGAATTTCTTATTGATGTTGGAACTCAATTTATATTAAAAATCACGGTTTAGTAGCCATGGATAGTGCGAGAGGCAGATTGTATTATTATTTTTAATAGAATCGAAAAGGAGTAAGATGTATCAATGAGAATGGAATTATTTTTTGGCCAAGATTAAATTTATCTGGAAGTTAACTCTTTTGGTTCAAGAGGATATTCAAGATATTAGGGATTTCGGTTAAGTACACTGGTTAATCATTTTTAAAGTACTCACATACACGTACTTGATTTAAAAATATTTTGCTGATTATTACAAAAAAAAATTCAACGAGAATGATGCTTTGCACTACTTAAAAGATTTAATTTAAAACAAAGATGTAATTTTGCAAATACATCTTTTAAGTAGCGCAAAACAAAGATTTAGTTTTTCGCTACTTAAAAGATGTAATTTAAAACTTGAAAAATGGAACGCTGGTAATGTAGATGTGAAACATATTTTAAGTTTAATATAAAGAAAAGTTTTCATTACTTAAAAAACGATGGGATTCAGAATCTCAAAAAAGGCTCAGAAATACAATTTTATTTGTTTTATAAATTTTATATAATAAATTCATTTTTAATGGAATAAAAGCATATTAAAGACGCTAATAAAATTTAGGAAATAAGCACAATATCTCTGATTATATGCTCAATAATATCACATGATTACTTTATTTAAATAAATCAAGGTATGGTTTAGTGTATATATTTAGGTAATATCAAGTATATATGAATCGGTCTCTCATATTGAAATCATACATTTAAATTTAAAAAATTTCCACATTTTCGGAATTTAAAATTTGTTTTAAATTTACGTACACTTAATTATCTTTAATTGCTTAATACGCGAATATGTATTTCACTATTGCTTATAAATAAATAGATCAAACTCAAACTATTTCGAATATGGGTAATAAAAGTGAAGTATGATGTCTTAAATTTCTGAACACTAATTAATTTTACATCGTTAAACAAATATTCTTAAATAACGTATTATTCTTGTAAAAAATAGATCCAGAAAATAAGGTAATTAGTATTTTCTTTAAAAGTTTTTAAACCAAGAAAAATATATATGTTTGAGAATTAATATTGTTTTATAATAAATTAAATAAACGACTTCTAATCTATTTATTTCATATATTTTGAACCTAATTAATGCATACCAGTCACTAAGTGATAATACAAGGAGGTTTCGTGAAATTTTAATTCTTACTAAGAAATAACCGAGATACCCGAATAAAATTGATTCTGCATGTTCCACACGTACGAATTACAGCTATTGTTGATTTGTTTGGTTTCAGGAAGCCATAGATTGAAGTAATCCGCAATATCAAAAAGAGTTTTAATTATTCTTTATTAATATTATTCATAAGACTCACCATACAGAGTTATACATTTCTCCCAAGGTATATTGATTTCCGTCATTTTAGAACTTAGCTGATTCTCTTCTTCTCATCCTGCGGGTTACTTCAATCTACAGCTTCCTGAAGCCAATCCAATCAGCAAGAATAGCTGTAATTTACAACATTATGTGCACAAGGATCAATTAACTAGAAGAATAAATGTCTTGGTCATTTCACAGAAATAATTAAAATTTCGCCCTCCAGTTCTTATATATTTCTATAATATTTATAACAGCATGATGGCTTACACTTGTGGGTAGAAATGGGAGCCCCGAAACACAAATTAGTTGTTGGAGTACCTTTCTATGGAAGAACATATACCTTGGGAAGCAAGGATAATACGGAATTAAGAGCAGGAATCAAGAAATGGGAAGGCGGGGGTCTTCCTGGTCCTTACACCAATGCCAGCGGATTTCTTGCATACTATGAGGTATAAACAGGTTTCATACTTAAAAAAGTACACTAAAATTTAGAGAAACACTGTGTTTAGAAATTATTAAAAAGGAATATTTGTAGATCTGCCCTCACGTGAACAGCGGAGCATGGACAAAAAAGTACGATGATATCGGCAAATGTCCTTATGCTTATTACGATGACCAGTGGATTGGATATGAAGATGAAGACAGCATCGGAATCAAAGTAAGTATTTTAGACGTTTTTCGTCTTTGAAATTTGAAGGTTAGAGAATTTCATTTAACTATTGAACATAGCATGAAAGTATTCATTTTACCTATGTATTGAAAAGCCACAATAAAATACATCTTTCTCAGGTGGTGTTCTCGAGGAAATATAAAATAATGTAAATCGCCCATTAAAAATATATGCTTCGAAAATGATAAATTTATTTTTATTTTCTCAGTCTCTCTCTCTTATATAATTTTAAGAAGGAATCATTGCTTTTTTAGGGGGAACCATATTTTTTTCAAGATTTGAAAAACATTATAATTAAAAAAAATAATAATGAAAGAATTTTAATTGGTTTCTCGCTATTTGAGCAAATTTAATTATAAAATTAGATTGTGAAGTAATCCAAGGATTTTCTACTTTCCTGGAATAAAAGCTCTTTTAAAAATAAACCACGTCACAAAATTTAAGAGTAATTAATGATCAATAAAAAGCATATCAATCTATAAATTAAATTTGATGAAAAATCAGTTTTTTCATTCAATTTAACTAACATTGATAGTAAATTAATTTTCGACCGTCTGAATAACTATGCATTATATATATAGTCATTAAAAAGTATAAAAAATATTTTTTTAAAAAATTTATTTGAATGAAAAATTTGCACTCTTTGAAATACTATAGAAAAAATTACTTTCTTTACAGATGGACTACATCAGACAACAAGGTTTTGGAGGAGCCATGATCTGGGCTATTGACATGGATGACTTCAACGGCGTCTGCGGTCGTAAGAATGCTTTGTTGGAAGTCATGAATGAAAAGATGAGAGGTTATGTACCACCGACTCCAGATCCAACAACTGAGGGTTCCACACTGTCAACCAGCAAATGGTGGCCTCCTAGGTACATTTTTTCCTATTGCTGAGTATAAAATTAATTTAACACTTCAAAAAGTTCCTCCATTTTTCTTGTAGGTAGGTAAAAAAAAAAAAGAATTTCGCTGCATCTAAGATAACGATTCTTTGATTGAATCGATTGTTCGCATTATGCAGCTTATGAAGAAATATACAAATTTTTATTTGTTGAGTTTTATTGACGTAGCACTGAGAAGCAACCTAAACCTACCGAAATAAGAAAAATGATTAAGAGAATACTATAACAATAAAGCTTTGCCATTAAAAATATTGAATTGATTTTGCTTCTAAAATAAAAAATAAAAAAAAAAAAGGGACAATTCACGACGATTGGAAAGCGAAGTGTCATCAAAATATATATTCGAATAAAAAATTGAATTTTCTTATCATTATGGAAGACCTTTCCTATCTCTTCTTTTCTAGTAATTGAGTTTTTTAGCCTCCATGTCAAAATATATATAAATAACGTAGATTCTTTCCTAGCACGAAAAAGGTTTTTATTCAGCGAAAAGGATGATATTGTAATGAGTTTCATATCAAAAATGTTTTCCTTTCTCGTAATTAAGAATAAATTGTCCATTGGTGTAAATTTTTTCCAATTAAATTATTTATTTTACATAATTAATGGAGAAGATTCGACAAATTTCAATTTTGATAAAATCGCGTGGACAAAGTCTCTTTTTGAGATAAATAAATAAAATGTATTTATAAATCAAGGTTGATTTCATTACTTTTTGAATTTAGATATAGATTATGATATAAAGTATCTTAGAATAAATCTTACTTTAACATGAAGTTCTTAAAATTAGTTATATTTTGTGTCTTTTTTTCACTAAATAGTAAGATATTATTAGAAAAGTATGATATATTCAAGCAAAGAAATTTTTTTTTTCATTAATGTCGTAGTAGAGTAACATAATGAGCTTTTTAGGGACGAACTTCAGAATCCTAAACCAAAAGGGTTGATAAAGACACGTGAAACTGTATGCTCCATTTCTGTAGTTTCTATGCCTTTGATTTGGAAGCAAAATATAAAATTTGTGTCTTTCAATACAAATATTTGACATGCATATCATTTATTCTTTTGCTAGTACATTCTGCGTTTTATCGAGTTTGTATCGCGAGTGCTTGATATATACATGTGATGTTAATGATACTGCAATGTCTGTAACAAAATAAAACTATCATTGCCTTACATTTTTATAAGCATTTGTTATAGATAAAAGTTTAAGAACAAAAATGGAGTTAATATAATGATTTTTAAAAATTTGCTTCCAAAATTAAAGTAATCCAATTAAAATAATATTGTGAAAAAGTAAATAAAAAACGTGCGCGTGTCTGCAGGATGATCAATTTAAAAAGAGTTCCCGTTGATTTTTCTTATTATCCTTAACTCTGACGGATGTAGCAACTATTCTAATACTGAAGTACAATTATTTGAACGCTGATTAAGTGTGAGAGACTCAGTTGAACTATTACAATTTTATTTTTGAGATAAAATAGAAATGGAGACGAACAGTGTTACTTAATCCTGTGATAATTTTATTTTTGAAAAAACAATTTAATTCAAATTTTTAATTCAATTCCTTGCAGCAAATGTTGAAAATGTCCGCAATTATTTTAAATGCAAAAATGAACACGTCGAAGCAAGTTATTTTTAACACACTTCGCAATATCGTTGGTGTTAATGACAAGATTTCTTCCGTTATTTTTTGTTTTAATTCATTGATGTTTGCAGGACTTCTCGGGAAAACCCTATTTTTAAAATAACCCCACAAAAAAAATTTAATGGGGTAAGGTCTGGTGACCTCGGTGGCCAGAGGCCTACTGAAATCAAACGTTTTCAAAGAATTCCTTAAGCACTTTCATTGTTAAGTTTGGTGAGTGTGGAGTGACTCCGTCTTGCTGAAACCAGCTATAACTGTCCTGAATCTCAAATGAAGCAATAAAAGTTTGAATTATGTCCAGACACACTTCGGAATTCATTAAAATCAAAGAATTAGTACAGGTAGACCATTTTTATTGCTGCCCTTCACAAGATTGCGAAATGAACTTTCAAAAATAAATAATAATAGCGTCGAAAGAAGCCGACAATTTACTCAAATCATTTGCGCAGAATCGGATTAAAAATTGCTAATGATGTTTAGTTTAGTTCAGTTTTAATAACGTCGCACTAGATGCAACACGAGGGCTATAATGGGGATGGACCTCGTAATTCTAAACCTCGGTCAAGTGACAAGGACTACACCTGAACTGGCGACCCCTCTCCTAACTTCAACACCACGCCAACGGGAGGACTTACGGCTCCGGCAGATTTAACGTGCCTTGACTGCACGGTGGGTCTTTGGTGGCATCAAGACTCGAACCCACAACTCAACGAAAACCGCCGGCCGTAAATCCGATGCCTTAACCAATAGGCTACCACGGCCTAGAATCATGTTCGCGCGAATTTATGTTTAAAAAACGAATGTTCGCATTTAGAGCGGGGAAAAAAACCGCACATTAAATATAGACATATTAAATAAGTAATGATGTTGAAAGTCTTGTGAATAAGTAATAATGTTGAAATGGTTCTCATTTGTCTTTGGTATTAACCACATAGATAGATGTGGATAATACCAAAGACAAATGGGTACTCTTTTAATTTAGTTTTTATTAACGTCGCCCTAGAAGCAACACGAGGGATATTGGACCTCGTAACTCTGCAACGGTCAAGTGACGAGGACGCGTAATCTTTTAAATTGATCACCCTGTATGTATGTATATATATACTGAAATTTTATGAAAGAATAATTTAAAATAACCAGAAAGAAATGTAAAAATAAAAGAATAAAAAATAAATGAAAATATGGAACCCAGCAAGTCAAAAAGCAATTTCGGGCTGAGGACCGAATAAGTGGGGTTAAACTAGTTTAATGGTACCAACCTTCTCACTTTGCGACTTGGCAGGCTGAATTGGGAAATCCAAATTACAAAAGAGTTCAATGATTAAAAGATGCAAAAAAGTTCAGCGATAAAATCTACAAAAATAAAATCTATAATTCTAAAAATTATCAACAAATCAAAATATAAAAATTACTTACAAAAATTCAAAGAAATGAAGATTCAAATAAATGAGTAGTAAGACGGAATATTTTTTAGCTTCAAGATGGATATCAGATACTCAAAATGGAAAAAAAAAAAAAAAAATAACACGTCATCACCATATAAATTGAAAAAAGATTTAAATCATTGTTTTGTTGGTAATAAAATGTATAAGGATGCAAATTATTGGTTGGTAATAAGTAGTATGGTAAAGGAGTATAATAGTCCAGAGAGTGAGTAAAAATGTAAGCTGTGTAAAAGTAAATAAATAAATAAATTCTTCACGGCTAGACCACTAACAAGCCGACTTTGTGGACCTATTGTTGTGTGTTGGATTTGAAAATGGATCACGATTCGTAAAGATGTTTAATATATTTGTGATTTTAAATTTATTGGATAATCATGATCTAAATAGCTGCTGAAAAGTTTTTTAATGTTATTAAACTTATCTATTTTATGTGTGGTTAATTTGTTATTACGTAATAAAAAGTTTAATGAAATATTCCTGTAAATAGATCTGTGTAGATTACTGTTCCAAAAAGGAATTTTGACTACATGGAGTTCGAATCTTTCTCTTTTATCATAAATATTACTAATTAGTCTATTATCAACAATTTGCAAATCAAGATCCAGAAATTCTACTGTATTAGAATTAAGATTAGTTTTTAACAATTTGAGATAATTAGGGTAAAACGAAACATTTGGTTTAAATTCCTCAGTTTTACCTAAAATAATTAGATCATCTATGTAACGATAAAGAAAGTAAGAATCATTATCAATCTGTTGTAATTCATAAAAATGTAAATAAAAATTGGCCAGACAATTACCAGCTGGACCTCCTTTAGGGAGATCCTGAATTTGCTTATAGAGACTTTGACCGAAAACTATAAAATTCTCTTGTAATACAAGTTTAATAAGAGTATTGAATTTTTCACGTTTTATTGTTTGATTAAAATGATATTTATCGTATAAAATTGCAAGAACTTTAATTAAATCTTGAATATCTATTGAGTTAAAAAGGTCACTTCAATTACTTGGTGCCATTAAAGAAGAACGGGAAATGAAGGAAAAACTGGGAAAAGAAGAACGGGATCTGGAAGAGAGAGCACGAGTTAGAGCCTTTGAGCTGAAAAAACTGGAACTGGAATTAAGAGCTACAGGTACACCACCTGGAAATTCCATGCAGTTATCTTATCAATCTGTGAAAAACAAAATTCATGATGTCGTGCTAAGTTTTAACCCTAAAGAAGAAATTCCCGATTCCAAAATTGATGAAGAGATTTTACCACCATCTAGTGAAGATTTTGCAATAAAAGAATTAAGCAAAGTTAATTTGAAGGAATTCTGTACAGAACCACTTGCAGTCCCACCAGTAATTGTCCATGCAGAAAATGTTGAACCTGAAAACAGGATTGTAAATATTGAACAAGTTCCAGAAAATTATATTCAGCTTAAACTGAATGAAGATTATTTTGGTGAAATGAATGAAAATCCTGAACTGAACAATGAGGTAGATCAGAATGCCGCTTTTGCTAGATCTGAAACATCAAGTTCAGGTGAAGGAAATAATCAAGATAACACTTGTTATTCAAAAAGAAAGAAATGCTGTAAAAAAATGCATTCTTCTAAGAAAATTTGCTCAAAATATTTCGTAAACTTCCCTAAATCTGATGAAAGTGTAACTATCGATACTGACCAGGTATTTGAGACTAGTAAATGTGAAGATAATGAATTAAATTGTAAGAAAAAGAGAAATTCCTTTGAGAAAAAGTGTATCGTTTCTGATATTTTCAGAAAGAAATTTTCAGGAACTGAGAAGCGATATTCTATTACAGAGAAAGAGTGCGCTGCCAAAGATATTGCTGTGAAGAAACAACAATGTTATTTGGATGTGCCAAATAAATTCATCACCATGATGGACCATACTATTTTAGTTTGGCTAAAAAATTATGTAAAATTAAATCCACAACTTATGAGTTGGGCAATGGCTTTACAGTCTTATAATTATATGGAAGTACCTGGCAGTGGCAAGAGTCATAATCGTGCAGATACAAGTCTCACTCCATGGACTGATTAGAGAAAATATATTTAAAATAATATACTTTCAGACATTGAGTATAGGCATTTACTCTTTTACAAATTGGCTCTTTGACAAAATTACAGACGATTTAAACTTAAAGTAATACCTTTTTCAATATTCTTTATTAAGATATTTTTTTTGGCAACACCAGATCATAGTTTTGATTTTAGATAATTTACTGGCAACGGATATGAAATTTAGTATTGAGTTTGGTTCCAAGAGGTTAAGACGAACGTTGAAAAAAATGGTGCTTGTTTAAAATTGTGTCTTGAATTTATGTTTGAAAAGATGTGCGCAAATAAATGCGAGGTCCGGAAAACAAGTCCTATTTATTAATAGTCTTCAATACAGTACAATATATATATAGAATTTCATTATATATACAGAGAGAGAAATTTATTATATATATATATATATATATATATATATATATA
>BMAW01096650.1:0-17707 GCA_019974015.1 Nephila pilipes | reverse complement strand
CACACACACTCACACACTCATAAATCATTTCTTTATTGGCTGTTCATAGAAGTATTTTCTTTCTTGGATTGATGTATCTGTATGAAAGTATTTATTCTTCATTAATTTGACTTGATTTTTTTAAAGAAATTCTCACATTCAAAGTTAATTCGAATTAAATCATAAATTTCTACGATATTAGATAAAGAATAAAGATTGTACGTCCGTAAGAGTTCAATGTTTTAATCCATATTTGACAATTGCCCATAATTTATATTTTTCTAAAAACATTTATTTTGTAAATAATTATTGTTTTCAAATTGAAAAGGAATTAATTATCAATTGAAGTATTTACCTTTATTAACACTTGAGTAAAACCTTTTAAAACGTGAGATGTTTGAGGGACTTTGAAATAATTTTGACTGAAACTCAGACGAAAATCTTCCAAAATTTAGAATGAAGTGTTATTTTATGATGAGATATCAATGTCGTCTGAAAAATTACATCCTAGTTAGGTAAACGAAATTTGTTTTTAGAAACTTTTAATTTTTTTGCTATAAGAGTTAGATAGTTTATTCTTTAAAGTAATAATATAGACTTTGGTAGTAACATTGATATCAGTTTTCACCTAAGTGCAAATATTTGTAAGAGAACCCTAAAATCGATTATGAACGAAATATAAATACAGTCTATCCATAATAATTATCAAGTAAAATATAATTTTTTTCAGTATTTAGTTTTTTAAGAAATGTTTTTACGAGGTGGGCTATTAAATAACACGAATGACACTGAAAAACAATTTAATTTGATGTCATATATATTTAATAATTATTATCTTCAATATACACCCCTCCTCTGTCCTTACAACGCTTCATCCAAATCTTCCATTATTCGAGACAGTGCTAGAAGTCTTCTTCTGTCAGCTCCTTCAAGACTCATGCTGCTTTCTCTTTCACAGCTTCAATGGACTCAAATCTGTTCCTTTTAATGCAGATTTCATCTTAGGAAACTCATGGAAATCTCATGACTCAAGATCGGGCGAAAAAGTCAGGTGGTCTAATCCTGTAGGATGCTGTACTTTGCTAGAAACCTCTTGACAAACAACGTGGAAGAAGCCGGTACATTGTCATGGTTGAAAAATTTGCCGTATGGATTCTTTGTCAATTGTTATATTCTCAGCAGTACTTAACCAATGGTCAGGTGAATCAATTACCGCTTTCTTCGATATTGTCTTCCGTTTCAGACATGAAAGGGCGACGGGGGGTAGGAACAATCTTCAACGACTTCTCGGCCATATTGAAAACCCTTAAGCCACTCAGAAACATTTGTAGTTTATAGCCCCTCATGGGTCTTGTCTATCTCAAAATTTCATTATATATCTCCCTGTTCTTGGCTAAGGCTTTCTAATTTGTTACCTTAAAGTTTTCAAGTCTGGTTCCATCATAAGCTTAGATCTCTTTCATTTTCAGATATAAAATGGTTTAACCAAGATCCTTTTAGTGGATCAATTGTCATCAAATCGTACGAAGTGTCCTGCCCATTTAATCTTCTATATTGCTACAAATTTAATAAAATCTGACCTTTAAAATAGTTTGAAAATTTCGGAGTTGGTTCTTCTTATCGGACAATTACCACCAGATATGCTTCTAAAAATTCCTCTTTCCAATATAGCGTGAGTCTTTTTTTCTTTCTCAGTCATTGCTCATGTTTCTGTGCGTATGTGAGAATGGGCCTAATCAAAGTTTTGTAGATGAGTAACTTGGTTTTACTAGAACCGTCCTAATACTATAATTTATCAATCTTAAAATAAATATAATACCTTGATTTTTATTAATGTATATTCAGGGATCCCCTAAAGGAAAACACAGAACTAATTTATTGTATGTGTACTCAAAATTTGTTCTCTAACTATAGTGGTTCAAGATAAATAAGTGCCTAATCTCTAAATTTTCTTTACTCATAATAAGAACTGTATTCTAATGATTATGTTATATAATTCTTAAAGTATGTTTTCTTAAAAGCAGAGCAATTCAATTTACTGCTACATGTATGCAATAGAATAAATTACAGTGTTTTGATTCTATTATTAGCAAGATTAGCAGGAAATGCATTACATTTCCGTTAAGAAGTCTCATTCATTAAGAACTTTATACGAAATAGTTTTCTTTATAGGCTGTGGTTAGTAATCTAATAATTAAAGAATCATTAAATTTAAAACCCACCTATCAGGATAAATACCAAGACTCTTAATCACAGATTTTCTAATCTAACCTTTCTGCTATTTCTTTGTAAAAAATTTATTTTCTTAATTCACCATTAAGGGATATTTTCGTCTAGTGTTTCAAAATAGTCACAACTTGCTTAACAATTTCAATTGAATTATTACCTTAAAATTTGTAAGCATTCTTTAAAAATAATGTTTTGATGTAGTTATACTGTTAGAAATCTATTTAACGTCGTTGTACAGGACATTGAATACTGAACGCAAAAAATGTGTCCCTAAATTAACCTGATGAAATTAATTTATTTCCTTCAAAATAATTACTATATGAATTAATACAATTCTTTTGAAGCTTTTTGATAATACAAACATTGTTCATAGAGTAATTGGTAACAAATACACAATATACATAGAAGATGATTTAATATATGAGCCATTTCCAAATCTCTATCCATTCATGTACAAATTAACGTTTCGAATAAAACGTTCTTAGGATAAATCTTGAAAATATAATGGGTGATCTATTACTGCAACTGAATACTTGGCATAATATTGTTACATACGCAATGCTATATTTGGTGTAACATTATCTTGTAAAAGAAACAGTTACCAAGAATCAAAAAAGATTCTTCCTAACTCATCTTAGATTGTTTCTCAATTGAAAAAGACCCTCCTTGTGAAAAGACTACTTAACACATCGATCAATAACTCCCGAGTCTAACATTGAAAACAACATTTTTTTTGCATTTTTTTTTTATTCATCAACATAACACATTTTTTTAATCACCTTTTAGGGTGATACAATCGTTCCAACGCTTTCCCAAATTTTTTTTTTTTTTTTTCCCAATTTTTTTTTTCCGCAAGAAATCTTTTTTGTTGCGAGTAAATAGCGATAAACAGCTTTCTGAATCATCGACTCGTTGCTGTTTTTGTTCCATCGAAAGCAATCGCGGCACCCACTTGGAAAAAACCTTTTTCACTTCACTTCAAAAAACCTTTTTCCTGGTCCGATCGACTTAAAATTTTGACACGTTTCAAGCAAAGGTTAGTACTCTAGAAAGACCTGGTTACTGGTTTACTACGAGCGCCATCTCTGGGTTAGTCTCGGGAGTTATTGATCGATGTGTTAATTGTTTGATTTTAAATGACAAATTAATAGCGAATTCATCTTTAACTTTTTCGTACCAATATGGAAATTGTTAAAGATGAATTTGCTATTAACACACGTATTCTTGATACTGATTCATCACTATATATTGCGCGGTTCATCTCAAATTTTGTGACGTTGGGTTATTCGCGGTTTTCTCTTCTCTAACCTTGGGGACTATAATTGAGATTGATTGCTGGAAATAACAATTTTTCCCCAACAAAAATGAACCGTTATTAGGCAAATTAGAGGCAGGTAGAAATAAAATGAACTGAGCTAGATAGGAAAGTATATAAGCAAAGCGAAATTCACATGATAGAGGTCGAGTGGTACTAGCGATGAGTATATGCCTTACAGTTGGTGGACGAGATCAAGAGTTGCTACGGACAATAGTGATCGTAGTGAAGTCAAGAAATCAAGTCAACCTCAACTGTGAAGGTTTTGGTAAGACACTCGTAATTCGGTATTATTTGAACGGGTGAATCTATCTGGGGTGTTATCTAGGAGAGCAGGAATCCTTTAAACATTAGAGTGCAAGTCTATTGAATAAATCCTTGTATGAGATCTGTTTAGTGTCATTCCTTGTAGGTTATTGACTTCTTAGTATTAGTTATATTTGATTGAATTATGGCACAAGAGTCGAATAGGAATATTTATTCATCAAAAGTTTACCTAATTTGTGACAAATTTTAAGGTTATAACGTTGTATCATTTCGAAGTATGTTTTTACGTACAGTGTTTTCTCAGAAGTTTAGATACACAATTTTAAAAACAAAATAGTACTTTTCCATTTCGCCTGCTCAAATTTCGCCACTTTACTTAATCGCCAAAAGACTTAATTGGCGACAACATAGATTAAAAATGTTTATGCTCTATTAAATTTCATTGAATACAACCACAGCGGTTTGACGTCGGTTATATCATTTTTGGCGACTTTACCGTCTGCGATGGCAAAATGGAAAAGTAGTATAATTTTTAAAAGAATGCAATTATGAAAACAATTTGAAAGTTCTGTGCAAAGTATTACAAAGAATAGCTTGAGCTACCCAAGATGCGCTTTTTTTATAATTAATATTAGATTACTCAATAAAATATAACAATTAAAGTAAACAATGAAAGATCGAGAAATGGGCAATAACAAACTTTTCCGGTATTAAAATTAAAGGAAACGATGAATTATTAAATTGGAAATATTTAAGATAAATATAAATAAAATTGAATCAAATGAAAAATAATTATATTTAAAATGTCTAAACTAAATATAATTAAAATTAAAACACATGATAAATTATTGAATCAAATATTATATCAGCTATATGTAATTAAGGTATTCGTAAACCTTTAAAACGTCATTTTTGTCAATATTTTCGATTTTCTAATTTTAATGTCAGTTTAAAATATAAGCTGTTTCCTTTCTAATAGTGCTCGAATTTTGCTTTTCTCTTATTTAAAACTTAAGTTACCGAGATTTGAATTTTACTCGGTAGTTAATTTTTAATTGCATTTGAAAGTTTGTTTTTGGTTTTTCTCAAAATGTGTTTTCTCGACATATTTACATTTTGCAACTTTGATATTAGAAAAAGTTATGAACCAAATTAACTTAAATTTTGCAAGTATCTTCCTGATATAGTTTTTAAATAATTATATTTAAAAATTTAAGCTAAATGTAGTTAAAATTAAAACACATGATATATTATTGAATCAAATATTATTATTTCAACTACTACTACTTTTATGGTTATAAAATTAATATGTTTTTAGTAACGAAGGTGTAAATCATATATTGTTATAATATTTTTAGATTTTTCATTGTTATTTGACTCGAAACACTGAAAATTGTAGTAATTTGATTTTCATCATTAAGTTTTACCATGGGTTTGTGATATAATTTGTTTTAAATATGGGTGCAAGGACTATGGCATAAATTTGTATAAAATTACATTGATAGATTGCTTTATTTTTTGATCTCGCATATCTTGGATCTCGCATATGATTTTTTTTCCAAGTGAAGTTTATTTTAATTTACAACTTTTCCTCCAGGTATATGAAAATTTTCCATTTGCTCAATCACGCGTGTAACATACTAGAGTCGCGAACCCCTTTTATTTTGCTTATTTAACAAATTTTCTTTACTCTTCCCTTTTTTCTTGGATATGAAATCAGCCACCGACAGTAAACCGCTATCTTTCCCCTTTTATCTGTCCTTCATAGCTTTCATTTTCAACACCCCTAACGAATGACGTCCTTTTTTGTTTTTATTTATGAAGTCTTTTGCTTCTTTGAACTGTTTACATGAATGGAGAAGAATCAGCAAAGACTCTACTTTAGTTTTTGTTTTTATTTATTTGGCTTTAGACAAATATATTGTGTTTTACATTACAATCACGTAATATTTTTAGTTAGATAATTAATACTACTTTTATATGGCTAAGTAATGTGAATTCTGATTTTCGTAAAAAAATATATATCATTTTCTAAAATACCTAGATTAATTTTTTTTTGTTGCTAAAATGCCTTTAAAAATTTATTTCTTTGCTATTAAAAGAAAAAAATAATATATTTAATAACTTGTATCAAAATAATTATCTTTACAGAAGTATAACATATAAAAGTAAAATGATTATAAGACATTACATTTATTAGTATTTATATAATTTTCTACATGAGCAAAAAATATTTAATAAAGAATCATTTTGTTCTGGAACGAAATTTGTAAGAAAATGAAAATATATACATTTGCATACAAAGGACTATAAAATTTATACAAGTAAGTGATATTATTTAGTGAACGAATTTTTTAATACATAAAATAGTGGTCATTAATCAATATGCATGCATTAAATTTTAATGTATGATAAATGATATTAGTGTTTATCAAAAATATATGTACTAGTTACTGTTTTTCTATAAACATCAACTTAATTATTTTAAAGATAAGCAATTTGCATAGAAAAATAGAAAAATACAAAGAAAGAAAAAGAAAGATGTCTCATTTTCTTACGTGAAACCAGTTGAATAATTTATTTAAAAACTATTTTAAAATATATTATTATAACGGCAAAAAGGATATATTCTTCACGGATTAAACTCAGTTTTAGTTTACCTATTATATGGTTAACAATAAAAATTACTTAATAATCAAACACAAAGTAGCGTGTAATTCAGTTATGATTCCTGAAATATTCATTTTTAGGCTTCTTATAAGAAATAGTAAAACGTTCTTTTTTTCTGTTTAAGCAAATTTGATCAGTTATATCTTATCTACTTTCACTTTCTCTTTCATGCCAGTTATGTTTCATATTGCTTATAGATTTGTTTGAATGTTCCAATTTCTTTCAAATAGAGTGTCTTAAAATTTAATGTTAATAATTTATTTTTGTAATAATTAGGAAAATCTCTTAATTTAAATGCAAGTCATTAAATATCTTACGTTCTTCAAAAGAACAATGATAACCGTTGATGAGATGTTTTAATTTAATTTTAATATATATATATATATCAAAATTTTAATTAAAATTTTTAATTATTATATGAATTTCATAATAAGAATTAAAGTAAACCTTATTGTAAAACTTAGCATCACACATTTTTCACAAAAACATTTTACAAGTGCAAACTCATCAATATAATCTACATTGTACTATATCCCAAATAAATAATTTCTCTAATTACTTCGAATCACTAATCAGTTGGAAGAATCTTCATTATACTGGCTCACAGATATTCTAGAACAATTGATTAATATGTACATCAAAACAGAGATGCGGAAAATTACCACAGAATATAAATTTAAAAGTTACTATCATCGATATTGATTCAGATTTTGATTAATTAATTTTGAAAAGTGTATTTATGCAATATTTATTATGCACGTAACTAATTATTGAGAAGAATCTAAATATTAATTTAAACAAATATGACCTAGAGATATTTATATATTTGAAATTGCGGAATGTACACAAATTGCGATTATCATACTTTTTGAGCGTAAAAAGAGTGAGACTTATTGAATAGGTTTATTTTTTAATTTATTCCTTAATTTATTTTGTAAATTATGAATAAAATATTTTAAGACCAAAACTTGAAACTACTTTCGGTAACTAAAACACTAACATTCTTCACATTTTCCATTTTTTAAAATTTTGATGGTAGAAAACAGAAGACGTTTCCATAATTCCAACAGTTGTATTGTTTATGAGAATTTGAAAAATATAAGATAAGAAAGTCGAATTTAAAATTGAAAACCAATGGAGTTATGCTATAGGAAAAAATTGAGTTTTTCTCAAAATACGGTTTTTCCGGATTTGGTACCTTTATTCAAATAATCCTCTATTCAGAGAACTCATATTTTCTATATAAATGAATGACCTTATTTTTTCTACAGGGTATGGAGTTTTTTAACAAACATTTACAAATTTTAGACATTGCTCATTATTTATTTAAAAACTAAGGAAAATTTGAACAATAACTTTAATTTTTTTAAAAAATCTTTATTTCTTACAAATTTTAATTATGTTTATTCTATAGGCACTTGATTTTAAATCAATTCAAACATTTATCAAATTTTAAATTTCTATATGCAATGGAACTTTTTCAAGGTTTATTTACTGGTAAAATATGTAAATGTAGCTAATAATTTTTAATTGCTTGTATATAATTATTTATATGGCAAAATAATAAAACGAAATTTAAACACATTTATTTCTAATGTTGATTTAAATAGTTAAGCTAATCTATCAGTAGAGTAAAGAGCTAAACGCAAAAATAGATTTATTTATTTTACGAAAATATAATTAAAACTTATATTAATAATAAATAAAGGAAAACCTAGTTCCCAAATTCAGCCTATATTCTTCAGAATAAATCAACAAATGCTGATTTTAAATGAACACTAGCATAAAGGAATGAAGTGAAAAAAAAACATTAAATTCTAAGTACAATCTAAGATTTCTTTGATATATATGATAAAGAGAAAGTAAAGGAAACCATGAAACAGTAAGATGAAAAAAAAATATATTTCAGTTGTGGTATAAACTGTATTTATATAAATACAAACTTTTAAGTACGAGAAGATGAGAGAGAGAAAAAGGCGATAAGCCCATTTATGACTACTTTTTTGTTTCTAACAATCTTCTTGGGTCTCTTCTAATCCTTTTAAAGTCTCTCTTTTACGAGAGCTTCTATGATAAGCCTTTTATGTTCTAGAAATGCACTTTTACTTCAACTTTATAATTATATCAAACCTTTTAGGTGGCATATGGCACACGATGGGATATCTCTAAGCTTTACAAAGTGACTAGCTTTTCTAGAATCGATGTTAAAAATAGCGTAAGGAATTTTTAAAGTGAAATGAGGTGGGTTTTGTAATAATATGCATTTCATAAATTATAAAAGTGCTTTTTTACCAGTTGAATGTTCTTGTACTGCTGAAAACTAGGAGATTAGAAATGATTGTAATCAGAAACAATCTTTAAGCTTGAACTTTTACATAAATATTTTTTTTTAGTTTAATTGAACAGAATTTCAAATAGATAAGAAAAGGAAAACAAAAAAGGAGAATTAAATTCTACTCTCTTGGAGAAACTGCATAGAAAGAAATATATTACATTTTTTTTTTATTTTGAGGTATGTTTTAAAAAGTGAAATTCCTATTAGAACATTCATCCTCATAAAATTATTCTCACACTTAAATATTACACTTAAAACATATTTAAAGAATTTTCTGTTTTGATATCTGACTTAGAGTGCATTATTAAATATTTTTATTTAAACTTTCTAGCAATAGACTCGATGCATATGTTACACATTCAGAATTTGAAACGCAATAGCTTTATTATTCTGTTATATAGCATCTGTGAAACATTTGTATGAGTGTGATGGTGAAGTATAATTACGCAAGAACGAGATATGGATATGCTGTGTGGAACGCGAGGTGTGATTGTGATATGGATATTGGGAAAATATGAAAAAGGAAAAATTATTTGATATGAAGAGGGATTAAAAATAAAGAAGGATTGCTATGATATGCTGCGAGGCACATAAGGTTTCGTGTTTCTTATTTTTCATTCAAATAAATTAATAATATAGAATCAATTGACAGATTTTAAGCATTGATTCTTAATGTTACAAAAGAAAACATTAAAATTCTTATATTATTTTAAAAAACTATATTTTTCAACAAGCGTGCTTTCTTGTTATATCATTTGTGAAATATTACCGGTACTTTCCTGTTATTGCGGTGCCCGACGATGAATCGCCAAGAAAGTTAGAGATATCGCCAAGTAGGTTAAATCGTTAGATAGGGGCACTAATTTGGCGTAATCGCAATTTGACGGGCACCGGTATAATAAAGAAGTATCATATTACCTTACGTCAGAAAAACATGTCATCGATATGTATTAACATCTTAATAGTGTGCTGGATATTCAAAATACCTTTATTTACTCATTAAAATGTTCCAATAATTCTTTTTAAAGATTTGGGGATTTTTGTAAGTGATATTAGCTTAATGCACTAAAAAATTAATCGCCAATTTTGTCAACTTTGAATTTCCCCCCACTTTTGGCGTAACGTTTATTCGGCATTCATTATCAAAGTCATGAAAAGCTATAGCTGGCTTACTCCATTAGATATGTTAGACGTCAATTCTTTTTATGAAAATGAATTATCACAAATATTATTTCGGAAATAACTTATTATATAACAATTTTTATGCTAGACAACAAAACAAGCAAACGCACCAAACTGCACATTCTAATACTTCACCATTGGTATTTTCCTTTATCCGTCTTTTATGTTCTTTCTGATTTTATCACACATGTCCTATTACAATCTTGTTCCTTTATATCGATCCATTTTTACTGTCGCATTACATCATATAAGGATAAGGCAGAAATGGAAACGATTATAGTTTCCGCTCTCCAATGTTATATTCCTATTGCTGCAGTTTATCTTAACCATCAGCAATATCCTATCAGGCTGATAGTATTGTTCCGGCTTTATGGAGGAATATCTGATTGATATTGTGTATCTGTCTTGGTTGCTATAGTTATCTGCCTTAGATCGCATAGTTATTACGGGTTATAACATATTATATAAGTGAATTAATTATTGTTGCAGATCCATTTCATAGATTACATTGTAATTATTGAATTGGACAATCTAACATACAAACTTCTAATTTAATAATATCCGTATGAATATTTTTGGGATACTATCTTCAAACTGATAGTTAATTGAAGTTTTCGTACATTATCTAAGTATGTTATTACTATTGTGTCTTATTAACTTGCACAAATTATTTGATATAATTTCTCACTAATTCAATTGAGAATCGTATAATTTCAAAATAATTGTTCAGTTTGATTGCTAAATAAATTGCTCACAATGAGACTTAAGCAAGTTAGGTTTATAATTGATAATTTATTTTAGAATGTATTATGTTAGATTGTATCTCTTATAATTATTAGTTAACAAAAAATAGTTTATTTTCATATTCGGCTTAACAATTTCAGCATTTAATGTAATATCGTGTAAATTTACTCGCTGTGATAGAATACGATACTTTCACTTTTTATTTAATTAATGTAAGCAATCTAACTACTATATGCATTGATACGATTTAATTATTATATAATAAATAATTTATTTTTATGTTAAATTACCCTTCTTACTCATATTTTTGTTTTCACTGGTTAATTTGACTACTTGAAATTAACTTTACTTTAGCATAATGTTTTGAAATAAATTCAGTATATTCACTATCTAGTTTACATTTGTCAAATTGATTAAAATTATCCTTTATGAATTATATATTTCTATAGTATTTTTATATTAAGGTCTAATAAAGAAACATTTTTATGTTATTAGAAAAGAGAATTTTTATATTTGATGCATTTTACAAATTATAAAATAACTTCATTTAAAAATCGACGGCTTATATGTATGTTCAAATATCTTTTTATTATTTTTTCAATTCATTTAATGGGCTTTCATAATACATTTCCATGGAACCATAAATGTAGTGGCTACTTAAAACAAATTTTTCGAGTTACTGCAAAAATAAATTTACAAGATAATGAGAAAAAAACACAGAAATAGTAGCAGACACTTAGTTACTGTATTAATGTATTTTCTGTGATAAGAAATTATACATTTAAGTACTTATTTTTATATGCTTCTTCTTCCGAGGAAATATTTTCTCACACAACCATAATCCCATAATTCCTATAGAAAAAAGGAATCTGTGAAAAGTGTAACGTAAGTGCTTCTTACGTAAAGGCTACATTATCAAATACTTGTCTATTCTCTAGTTATGGTTAAATTCTGTATTTTTTAATGAACAAAATATCAATATGTAATTTTTTTTTATTTACCATGTTTTCGGAAATCTTAATTTTTGCTTATATTTGTAAAAAAAAACTCTTTGACAGTAAAAATAAATACTAATTACTTTTCTTGGGTGTTTTTTTTAATTTTGAAGCCCCATAAAGTCGTAAAATATGTATTTGTAGGTAAAATTTATCTTAACTCAAACATTTTCTCTAAAAAGGTATTGCTACCTTAATGAAATTCATTTAAGTGGATCTTTACTGTATTTATAAAACACTAATAATATTAGTAATAGTACCAAAACATGAAAAATGATACGAACGTATTTTAAAACACTGTACTTGTAGGAATTCTATTAAATCAAGTAAGACTTTTGTTTTATTTTATGAATTGTAAGATTGAGGTATTACAAATATCTGACTAGCAATTATCTTGATTTAATTCTTCACTCTACCACCAATATACCATCACATCTTTAGAGCAACTACATTAAAATTATAATAGAAGCCTATAAACTGCTATCGAGGTGAAACTAAGATCAATACTTATTGTAAGACTGGGATCCCCTGATTGCCGCGTAAGGTTTAATACTAATTCCATTTAATACCATTAATATAGCGGTATTAATATTACGTTTATGTGTGGACTAATCATTAAAATTGCATGAATCATGTAATTTAAAAAACTTAAAGCATTACTGCTTTGCATATCTGAAAGGAGCTTTCAGTTTATCAAAATATAGTCAAAACTATTGCTTTAGACTTGTATTTGTCTTATTTCTTATTATAAAGACAGCTATTTAAAAGCAGTGTTATTCTGCTCTTATAGGCAGTGTTTGTTACTTTGTGAGAATTCGAAATTTCTTAAAATTACTATTTTGTGATGCTTTTTCTTCTTTCCGGTTATTCTATAGCATAGATTTCGTATTTTGTTATATTTAATAATTTATAGTGTGCCAAAAATTTCCTTTACCGTACTGCATATTAGTCACAATTTCTGTATCAAAATCTACTGGGGTGATTAAAAAAATACCTTATTTTAAAAACAGATAATGCTGATAAGTTCAATTTAGTATTACCTTGTGTCTTGCCCTCTCTTGAAAAGGAGCCCAAACATATTTGATACTTATTTATGGACTAGTTCTGGCGTGGAATTAATTTGCTGCTATGCTAAAATTAATTTCTTCTGTGTTGAGTTGTCATCATTTTGTGCCAAATTGTAGTAATCAAACAATATATTGTTAAAAAGGTATTCAGGTGAACCTTTGAGATACGAAGGGCACGGAGTTCTTAAAAAAGAAAAAAAAAGTATCACAGCAAAATTATACATTGAATTACAGCATTCTCATTTTCGATCCCCAAGTCTCCATTTCTAAAACTTATTCTTTTGGAACCCCATTTATGATGTAGAAACATTTTCTTGTATGAAATGTTTATTTATTATTCATAATTTTTTCCAATTTACAATCGCAGTACATCGTTAAAATTCTTTCTCTTTTTAAAGTTAAGGATTAATATGATTGTACCCAAATTATTTTCCTTCAAAATTGAGGAGATGGAAATCCAAAATATTTTACTTTATTTGTTGCTAATAAGTATTTTAGTGCTCTTTTATGCTATTGAATATTTTCTATTAAAAACTAGCTAACGTTAGGAATCAATTTTATCATCAAAACATAAGTAAATTCTACTAATGATTCATTTAAAATTATACTCGAAAGATTGACCATATGAAGAAAGTTATCAGTTCATCAGTATGTTGAATATTTATATGAAGATTGCTCTCGCATATATAGACATGGCCTTAACATAGAATTTATTTATCAGAAAGATGTATAATATTCCGTATTTCTGGAAATTTGTGATTTAATCTGACATAATATAGTTAAACTTATATTTCAATTGTTCATCAAAAGGTATTTTAAAACTTATTATTTCAAAAGTAGTGAAAAATTAAACATTTTCGTTCGGGGTAATAAGGTATAATTATAATATAAATGAAAAAAAAATAAATGAATAAAAGGGTTTAAAACTTAAAACTTAGAATACATTTTTTACAGAAAGAAACCAAGTTAATTTTGTAATAATAATGTTTACAATTTTATATTAAACACGTTAATAATAATTTAAATCGTATTTGGTATATGCTGTTATTGATTAACAAAATTCCCTCTTTCTTAGTGTTGTTATTTGACTTAACACAATATATATATATATATAATTAATTTTAAAAAGCTGCTTAGCTAGAATATGTTTTGAAAAATAAGATTAGAATGAGATTAAATTTAAACTGAGTTTATTTTTAAAGTTAAATGCAAACATATACTGTTGATTAGAAATAAAGTAATGCCAAGTTTTATTTCATACACGAAAGTAAAGGTAAGGGTATATAAAAAAATGACCCCAAAATAGAAAATATTCATCATCCATTTGTTTGAATATATTTTTTTTCTTACTTCTCAGTAAAATAATAGGTTCATAATGAAGATTGATGGTGTTAAAATGAATTTGATTATGAATTTTGCTTTAGAATTTAAAGTATTAAGTACAAAAGTAATGAATTTAATCAAAAGTAAAAATATTTTAAAAGAAAACTGAAGGAAATAAAAACAAATATTTTGAAGAAAATATTTGAAAATATCAATTAGCTATTTAGAGTAAAAGCACTATTTATTAAGCGTTTCAAGGTCAGTCAATCTAAAAAGTTCAATCTAAAAAGCACTTTGTGAAATAATGGAAATTGATTAAACAATTATAGTTTGTGTAATTATCAACATTATCATTTCGTATACAAATAGTATTAATTAAACAAATAAAAATTTCACTTTAACAATTAACTGAAAATACTCATAATTATACAACAAATATTATGTTCCGTATTCTTCTATCACTTCCCATTTAATCAAGAGCATAATTGCACAATAATAAACAACGAAAAAAAAAAATAGTTCAACTCTAAACATGAAAAAATAATAATTATAAAACTTCATTTTGCTATCACTCTTTAATTAAATAAGAACTAATTATTAAACTAAAGATGCTTGAAAAAATCTTAATGATTTTTAAAATTATTTAAACCTCATGGCATTTTAATAACTTTAAATACACATGTTAGGAAAAAAAATGCTGAGGAATTAGAGAATTGATTACTTTCAGAATGATTAACTGCAAGCAATTTTTTTAACGTATGCTCATTTTTACCTTTAAGGAAAGAATTTGATCTGAAAAATAATTCAACCAAAAAACATCTTAAAAACGATGTTCAGAGAGCTAACAAGACTAGGATATTTTTCTTTGCAAAGAGTAAGTTTTTTTCCCCGTTATGACTAAGTACTAAGCATTCCTGAAAATTAAATTCTTTCTCTTTTCCATGGAAAAAAAATGTTCTCCGTAAGAATATTTGAACATTGTTCTTTTGTATGATATTTTAATGGTTAAATGGCTTTTTATTAGATCTATTTTATCACTAGAAGGTTGGGATGATTAAATATGCATAATATTGTTCTAACTAGAAAAAATGTTGTCAAAATTGTTAGAGAAAATGTAATATACTAGTTTAATTCTTTAGCATATGTAAGTAGATTAATAAAGCGCAAACTCACAGATGTGGGAGAAAATATGATATATTCTTCATATCATACTTGTCATGGATTAAAAATTAAAACAACCCAAAAAAAACCTTTTATATAACAATTAAGGCAAAATGTGATTAATTTAAGAATTTATACGCGATGCATACATTAAATAAATAAGAAAAAGTTACATTTCATCAGAATTAATTCGGATGAATTATATTATATATTGATTTAAGGTAACATGCACCTTTGAAGAAAATATTTTGAATCAACATAAAATACACATTTTCTGACCTCATAGGGAAATAGGGACCTTTTATAATTAGAAAACCGCCCATGTAAAGTTTTGTTAATGCATAATTTACTGTGAAAAGTTCATTTTTTAACGAATAAAAGCAAAAATTAAAACTTTCCACAAGAAATAATAACATAAGAACATTTTGTAAATTGAATAATACAAGATATAATCTTATATAGAAACTAGACTATGTTTTGATATCATAGTTCTTAAGTAGGAAGCTATAGTAGCTCGAGTTCGGAATATTTAATTTGTTTTTTAAAGTTATTCTAATTTTTAATTTATGGCAGTATAAAATCCAAGGGGTCGAGGCAGCCTGATCATTAAGAGCGTCGACCTTGTAATCGGAAGATCGCGAATTCGACTCCAGCGCCGAACGAAGATCCACCAGAATTAATAACTACGGGGGTACTGGACTAGGTCAGATATCCAGTATCTATACTGGGACCCTGATCTGGATCTCAAAATTCCGGGATTTCTGCGATGGTGCTTCCATCTGTTAAGACAAAAAGTCGGATTTCTTCCTCAGAAATCTAGGATATTCGGATTTAATGAAGCCGCAACCCACCAATCCTTACCATGACTCATAATTTAGGGCTTTGTGGAATTGCTGTGATGTTACTGTCCATCAAAGTGATATAAGCATTAACAAGATAAAAACCAAAACACTTCTGCTTAGTATAAAATCTCAAGTATAGTCTATGCTAAGTATAATTCCAGTTTTTTGATGCATAATATTTTAAGATTTATTTTGAAGCAATTATTTATGTATTATTGAGATTTATTTGCAGCAATTTATTTTGCAACAATTAAAAATGTCGTTGTTAGAGTCATTCGGATTAGAGAAATTCATGATCAAGTAATATTAAAATATATATAAGTAAATGAGCTAGTAAATAAGTCAGAAACAAAATTCAAGCATATTTTTTTAAAGATAAAAGATCAAAGTTTAATATGAGACCAACAATAAAAATAAATTCTGTATCTTATCAAAAAATTGTGATTTGATGATATACTGTTCAACCTAAAAGAAATATTGATTTTTTTAGATGATTTCGGTATTTCGATATACGTTTCAAATATTATTTTAATAGTACCTAGTAAAGTGTTACAAAAAAAAAATCTGCATCAAATTTGTTCCGGATTTGAATAAAAATCTCAGTAATGTTTTAAACTATAAAAAAAGTTGAATAATTATGTATTTTAATTCATTCAATAAAGAGGTATAATTTTAATTTATTTAAATTTTATATACTGAATTTTTAATTAATTTTTTTAAAACAATTTTCTGCTTTTAAGATGTAATAAAAAAACAGAGCATTTTCTTTAGTAACATAAAACATATTTTAGCCTTTGCATTTTTATCTAATGTATAATAGCTAAATGTAAGACATCAATTTTGTACAAAAAACCGGATAAATTAAAGAAAAATGAAACATAAATATTTGACACTGTATTAAACTTTGAGTCAAAGACCAAGACAGATGTTTTATACAGTTTACATTTTTTTTTATCATTAAACGTCATGAATATTATTAATGTAATAAAATACCATTTCATTTAACAAATGACATACTAGTCTGATATCAAATCACTAACTCTTCAGTGTAATAAGTAACACGTATATGAATAAAGGTACGTTCTAAAAATATCATAAGATTTATGAGTCATAGAAATTAAAACTAAGATACTATGATTCGCATTTTTCTAATTTTTAAGAAGGAATTTCAAAATATTTAAAATATTTAATCTTTTTTGACCAAAATTGTTTAAAATAACACATAAACACAATAACAGAAATGAATATTAACTTTAAAAACTTTGAAAATATATAGTAGCTTAAATGTTGTATTATAATTCTTTACCTAAGAAGTGAAGTAGTTTAAAGTTCAGTCGAATATAACAAAATATTTTTTTTGAATTTAACTCATCACTGCATTTGATATTTAACCAGCAATTAAATTTTTTAACTTAATAGAAAAATGAGAAAAACGAAGTTTTGTATTTTCCAAACCATAAAACCTTTTCTAGCTTATTATATTCTGCGTAATAAAGTGAGTAAATATATTTTATTACTTATTTACAAAATATATAATAATTATTTTTTATTTATTAGTTTTAATTATATTTGAATATGCAGGTTTTATTTATTAGATA